>BMAW01099072.1:281368-349372 GCA_019974015.1 Nephila pilipes | reverse complement strand
AGAAATTTCGTTTTGATATGATGGTGTGATACCAAACATAATGATGGGAAGTTGTTAATTCAAAGTTTTTCCTGCTTCAATTTTTTTGGCCAAATTTTCAGTTTCTGAAATAACATTATCAAAGAATTAAACAGACACAGACAAGAATTTTCGAAAAGAAAGTTTAAAAATAAAGAAATTCAGAGGGAAAAGTTTTATAAAAATAATATGTTTCCGTCCTAAAATTTCTTTTACTTTGGACATGGACTTAAACATTTGAGAGAATTTGAGGATTTGAAACAAATTGAAGAATATTTTTCTTAAGAAAAACATATTTTTATCAAAAATAATTCGCTTTGTTTTTGGAACATATTTTGAATCTTTTGACAATTATAGAGCAGAATGGGAAGAACTCCTGTTCCCTTTATCTATGACCATGAAAGAAACTATAGAATATAAATAGCAAAAAGTTTTATTTAAATCTGTTTAACAGTTTTCCAGAAAATCACAATTAAATATAAATAAGTAGAAAGTGAAGTCGCTTGAAAATTTCACTGCATGAATTTAGATTGTTAAGTATACAACAAATAATATTTTCCTTAAAAAAATCTCTTTCCATATCCAAAACACTTGTAATGGATTCTATAACTAAAATAACTTGACTTTGTTGCATAAATAAAGTACTGTTTTAAATTTGACTTTCTTTTATATGTAGGTGTAAGAAGTTTGTTAAATCCTGTGTTCCGCAGACGGACACCGGCTTTTATAACAATTTATATATAGAAATCCTGTCAATATTCCAATAGTATTTGACTTTAATTTTCCTTTATTTTCAAGATTTACGCTTTAGAAATTTATTTTTGTCTGTCGGATTATTTTTTTGCATTCAATTTAAGGTTGTTTTGCCGCCACAGATAAAATCTTACCATCTAGAGTCAGTCCTGAGTTTAGTTAAAAGTGAAAATATGGCAATACTTACTGTGTATTGAGAAAACCAATGAAGAAAATAGAATGATGTACTTAAATAAATAAAATCTAAGTATTATATAGATTGTATAACATTTCTAAAATGAAGGTAATAATTAGTTAAATGAGATAAAAGTGTACAATGTTGAAAAATGATGAAAAACATGAAAAATGATATTTGTCTTATGAAAAGAATTTAACAACACATTTAAGAAAACAGAAAATTGTTATGGTAAAAATAAACAGTTCAACACTCAAAATGTAATGCATAAACAATCAATATTCAAAACATAGTACATAAAATATCATATGCACCAATTAAAAGAGGTAGGACTTTTGCCTGTTCGTTACACAGAAGACACCATTCTTCGCGTTGGGAATATTTAAAATAAAAATCAACAAAAATTTTGTAAAAGTATTTTAGTATAACCTTCTTTGAAAGGAAAAAATAAATTAATAAATTAAGCGGATCCTTGAAATCTTTGGAGAGTAATAAACTGTCAGAAGCAGAGTGAAGGAGAAATCTAAACTGGATAGTCGTGCAATAAAATTTTTGGATAAATCTACTAATTCATATTTTTTCTTCTTTATCTTTCAAGCAGAAGAGAAAATGTTTATTCCGTGTACCATATAAATAATGTGTTGCTTGGATCGATATATTTTAAGATGAAATGATTGAAAAATTAAAAAATAAATCGGAAATTGACACATTTTAGTGTTGTTTTCTAAAATTTTTCACACACAAATACCGTCTAATTAATTTACACACATGAGATGAATTCGGTCTTCGTAAAATAACTTGAATCTCTAAGTTGGTGCAAAAGTCGCAATTAAGTGATGTATCTATTATTAATTAAGGAAAAAAATTGAAAAAAAAAACATTAAAGAAAATTATTAAAAAATATAAATATTTTCAAGAAAGTAATGTTAAAAAGGAAAGCTTTTATAAATTTGAAATCAGTGAAAAATTAAAGTGGACGAAAAATGATGGGTGGAATCGAGTCCTGGTCAAAGTATTTTAAATCCAGTATCATGGCGACTGTTCTACTGTAGAGCGTTGGTTTCAAAAAAGGAAAAGAAGTTCTAAAAATATTTCGTGGGCGTTAAATTTTGGGATAAGAAGAATATATATGTAGAGATGTTTTGAATAGAAGAATTAACAATAAAATAAATACCTTTGTAAGAATTGGGAGCATTTTTTAAAAGTATTACTTAATGGTAAGAAATGTAATCGGCTAACAATATTAAATCACTCATTCGAAGCAGAATCATAATTCTACCGCAAAGAACGAACTAATGTATAATAATAATAAAATAATAAACTCTAAGCAACTACATTCTACTATAAAGAACCATTACACACAAATGAATAAATATAAATAAATGAAAATTGATAGAGAGGAGGAACGGAGACCGTGAAGTTATGTGACGTAACATACGAAAGAATCTTCCGAAGGAAAGACAAAATCTGCCTTGTCTATTCCTTTAACATTAATTTTAAGAAATTCTGAAGAGAATTTTTTAAAAATGGCACCCAGGTGTACTCACAGATATGGGTACGCCTGGGAGCCATCAGGTATACTCATATCTATGAGTACACCGAGTACAGGTGTACTAGGAATATACGAATATTCATAAATTCTTGGAATTAAATTTTATATTTCTGTGTTTTGTAAGTTTTGTAATACGCTGCGGGCACACAAACAGATATGCACACACAAAAAGTTTTATTAATATATATTCTTAATAAATAAAAATTTAGTTCCTCTATTTGTTTTTGGAGTTTTTAGAATTTTAAGCTGGTATTTGTATGGCGGATTATGCATCTATTTTTGTATGTTATTTTCAAAAAAAAGGAAGGGGTGATTATTAACTGGGATAATAGTAGCTATCGCTAGTTTGAAAAATTTTAGAATTTTAAAATCACTCTCTTGTAAAATCTAGATATTAAAAACTCATCTGATCTTCTTCATAAAAAACTTCAAATTTAAGAGGAGATTTGAAATTATTAATCGAGTTAAATTTTTTTTTCGCAGTTCTGTTGAATAAGATGTAAATTATGAAAGAAAGTATTATTAAATTTGTTTCAGAAAAAAATACACCGTATAATAACAAGAAATAAGCAAAAAATGGTCGGGGAATTAATATTTAAAAACAAAAATGCGCTCCTTTGCGTAATTCATATGTATCGGAACATGTGTTCAAACCACGGAAAGGAAAAAAAAAATCATGGAAATATACGAATATTCCGATTGTACAAAAGTAGAGCAAGTGTTACTAATCTCAAAGAGAACTTAAAGATATTATATATATTTGCAACATTTGAGAAGGATTTCTGGACTATTGCTTAGAATGCACGAGAGGAACCCACAAATAATATTCTGAAATATTTTTTAAAATTTCTGATGGCACATTATAAACAATTACAGAGAAAGAAAAACAAAACAATTAAGAAAAAGAAAGAAAAACAATTAAGAAAAAGAATAAACAATTAAGAAAAAGAAAGAAAAACAATTGCAATACACTTACAAGGGAACAAAAAACACAAAAAGAATAAGAAATACTGCAATAAAGTTCATTAATCCAACATGTTTCCAGCCTCCCAGTAATGTTCAGAAAGAAAAGGCTTTCGAAGCGCAGGGCAGTGGAGCAGATGCGCGGAGTTCATATCCTCACTAGAGTTGCACAGAGTACAAGCCAGTGAAGGAGCAATTTTGAATATAAAAAGATTTTTCCGTAAGCAATCATGTCCGATGGCTAGGCGGAATTTAGCGACCGCTCTATGTCTTGCACTATTTCTCAAATTCGAGACAGCATTCTTCTAAGCCTTTATTTAAAATATATAATTTATAATAATATCATTTGAATTAACTTCTAATAAGTTCATTTGTGATTCAAATATTTGTTTGTAATACAATTTCATGTAAAAAAAATGCATATTGTTGCATATGTTTCTTATTTTGATTCATTTTTACATGCTACACGCCAGTGCGTTATGTAGCCTTTGGGGAAACATTTTATTCGCAGTGCTCAACATGTACTATCGCGTAGTCCGAATGAATAAATTTGACTCTCAAATTTTATTTAATAAGATATTTAGTTCCCTATTTTATCGCTAAATACTTGTAACAAAATTTTATACTTTATACTCTGATATTTACGTATTTATACATTTTTTAGGTATGAAATTCTAAGATAACAGCAAATAAATTGTCTCTTTTTATTTCATCTAAGTTTCATTTCTTATCCCTTATTACATTTTTATTTAATTTCTTTGACGATTTCAAACTAGGTTATTATTTAAATGCATCTATCGTCAAGCAAAAATTTAAGGATTACGAGTTTTATTTCCTTCTCTATTGAGACCTCTAAATTCTAAACATTTTTATAGTGTTCAGAAAAAAATATTTTAGAATCTTAATTCGAACATACAATATGTCTGATATGTAAAAGGTGATCAATTTAAACGAGTAACCGTTTGTTTTTTTGTATTATCCAATTTTACAATATGTGTATATGTGTAGCAAAACTTTCAACATCATTACTTATTTAATATGTGGGTATCGTTTTTTATTTTCTAATTGCAAAAACTCATTTTTTAAACATAAATTTGCGTGAACATCATTAGTAATTTTTAATTCGATTCTGCGCAAATGATGGGAGTAAATCGTCGGCTTCTTTCAACGTTATTATTATTTTTGAAAACTCATTTCATAAGATTATGAATGGTAACAATAAAAAATCATCTGCACGAACTAATTCTTTGATTTTAATGAATTCCGAAGGGCACCTGGACATAATTCAAACTTTCATTGCTTCACTTGAGATACAGGACAGTTACTGCTGGTTTCAACGAAACGGAGCCACTCCACTCACGTCAAACCTAACAAAGATAGTGTTTAGGGAATTCTTTGATGACTGTTTAATTTCAACAAGCCTCTGACCACCAATGTCACCAGATCTCACCCTGTTAGATTTTTTGCGAGGTTATCTCAAAGGTAGGATTTTCCTGAGAAGTCCTGCAAACATCGATGAATTAAAATAAATCATAAATGAAGAAATCTCTCCGATAACACTAACAATATTGGGACGTATGTCATAAAACTTAGTTCGACGGGTTCATGTTTGCATTCAGAATGGTGGTGAAAATTATCAGCATTTACTTTAGGGAATGATACTGTAAAAAACTTGAGTAAAATTATGTTTTTCAAAAATAAAATTATCATAGTATTAAGTAACGTTGTGCGTCTTCATTTCTGTTTAACCTCTCAAATAAAGTTATAACAGACCAATAGTGTTGGAAATTCTCTCCCTCACTTAAATATGGTTCAAACAATTATACTTCAGTGTTAGAATAGTTACCATATCCGCAAGATTTAAGGGTAATAAGAAAAACCAACGAGTACTCTTTTAAATTGATTACACTGTAGAAGAAAATCAATAACAGAGCAAATACAATGTGGAACTAATGACCGAATTCAAATGTCTAAGAAAATATACTTTGAATTTCCAACATAAGTAATTCAAGCATCGTGAACTAATTAGTTTATTCGATGTAGCCTTCTTTTTTACTGAAATAATACATGTATTAAATGTCTCTCTTAAATTTCTATTGTTTTACTTATGGTTTGAATGTAATAAAAATTACGTTAGTTGATAGAAACTGAGATTAATTTAAAGCTAAAAAAGTGTTATTATTAATATCGCCATTAAAAAGATCTAAATTGTTTTTTTTTAAAGAAAAGTTATTAGTGAAATGTCTAGTTAAATTGAAAAATGTTTCTTTTTTTAACTAATGTAAGACAGGAAAAAATGCGTTCTTATTAGATTATTTATGTCAAAAATTTTTGAATGATGTTTTAAACCATCATCTGACATTTTAAACTCTTTAATTCTGAGTATCTATCAAGTGACAAAAATTAATGAATTAAGTAAACTTCCATTGTCTATGAAATGTCAAAGTGAAGTGTTTCGATGACGAGAGTTAATTAAATCTTTTAATGAAGTACATTTTTTTTCTAAATATTAAAATATTTTTTAACATTTATTAAATATTTTTTAAATATTGTGTCTGAGTTCATTGTTATTGAAAATAAATGAAAGGTTTTGACTTGTTTTTCAATGTGCTTCAGATGAAGTTTGTTTGTAAAAAGATTGGGACAACAGTTCCATTTGAGTATCTTATACAATAGTCAAGGATTATATGCTGATATTAACAAGAATGTTAATATCAGCATATAATCCTTGCTCTCTTCAGATAGAGGAGAAAATAATAAATAAAGTTGATTCAAATCTTTCGCATATAAAATGTTCTGCTGTTCGTCCCAAATGGAATTAGCATAATTTATCTCTGCGTTATCAAGGAATTTATTTAAATTGAAGATTCATACGAAATATTTTTTAAAAAATCAACCCACTGAAAGATTCAGAGTTTGATTGATTCAAGTTTTTTTTTTTTCATTTCGCACACATTTATAATAAGTTCCGAATGATGTTCCTTCTTAACTATTTTTCTTTGTCAGTAAATAATTTTGAAAATGGTGTTTTGGACTTTTGTATTGTATCAGTAATTGGTTATCGAAAATCTAAATAAAAATTGTTGGAAATAGAATAAAAGAACATTTCTATTAATGTTAAAATTAACTCAATATAAAGGAATAGTATTATGTATAAAATAACATAGTTTAAGCATGTATGTGCAATTACGCAATACAGTTCTTTAAAATCAATTATTAATTTTGTTTGGAAGTATATACTGAGTATGCAACTTCTTGGATCATTCATTTGTATATAGAACACTCTTTAACGATAGAATTAGATGTATAAACAAGCAAAAAGAGTTATTAGAAATGTTTTATTTGTTTATAAGTTGGCACAAATTCGAAGAGTTTGTAATTAAGAACAGTATAGACTATCTAAGTATAAAAATCGAAGCAATGTTGATTTTTTATTTTAATTTACTTGAAGAAAAAGCTAGTATTGAACACAACTGATGTTCTTACAAAAATATTGTTTAAAAGTATGTATACGAAAATACATTATTTTTTAAGGAATTTTTAGGAAACTATAACACTTCTTGGGATAACATTTGACAAAAGTAATCAATATATCTGTTTTAAATACAGATGATAATGGTGTTTTTTATTATAAATTATAATAAAAGTGATTTTTAAGCCTTTGAATTAAAAATAATAATCTAATATTTAAATTAAAACACTAATTTTGACTAAAATATCTCTTTTTGTTTCAATCCAAATTTATTTTAATAACATCGGCATATTTTATTTTGTCACTGATACATTTTTTGTTCTATGGCACATATATTTTAAGATAGTTGGAATAAATTATCTCACTTATATCTTTATAACATATAGTGTGATTCGAATACATCATTTTCATCGATACTCCATTCCTACAAGTAAGATCAAAATACAGAATGAATATTGAGGTGAGCAGTTGAAAAGATAAATTGCCAATTCATAGCAAGACTAGAATTTATACTTTTCATTAATGTTTCAAGAAGTTACTCATTCATTCAGTTTTACTGCATTTTCAAGCTAATAAGACGTATGATAAATTTTTGTAACTATATTTTATAAAAGATAACATGTAATTCTTGAACATCTAGAAGTACCAAAAGATTATTACTTGATGCTAATCTTAAGAAAATAACAGCTCTCTTTTATTCTGATTTAAGACATCAATCAACAACGATAAATTCAATTGAATTAAAATTTTTTTGAAGTATATTTATTGTAGACAATTCACAAGACCAGTTTTATGGCATCAAACGAAAAAGAATTTAAAATAAAGTTAAATTAATGTATAATGTAAAAGTACATGAAGTTTTTATAATCAAAATAAGGTTTGGATCTTGACTGATTTATGTGTAATCATGGAACATTTATTTTCCATGCAAAGTAATTAAGTAATGATTATTATGTTTCAGAATCAGTTATGGAATATTAATGTGATTATATAATTTGATTTGATTGTTCATTAACGTCGCACTAAGAAGAAACACGAGGGCTGTTGATGACGGATCTCACAATTTCGAACCTTGTTCAAGTGATTAGGACGAAACCTGATCTGGCGCCATCCTCTCCAAATTTTCACACCACGCCACTGGGAAAACTAAGAACCTCGACAGATTTAACGTGCATCAGCTCTACTATTCGACCTGGGATCACATAAAGCTTGTAAAATTGATAATAATAATGAACTCTTGATGACAAATAGATCAGATAGCACCTCACTCGGCCTACTGCCAATGAGGATGAGAGTTTCGAGCAGGATCAGCAAATTGTAGCCCACAGGCCAAATTCTACCTACCATCAGTTTTTAATTTGACCCACGGATCATTATTGTTTTTATCTGAAAAAAAAGAATCAAATTACGTACTGCAAAATCACTGATATACAGGAACAAAAAAACTTTTCAACAACAGTATTTTTAAAATATTGATTCAAGTACTTAAAGCATTTCTGTATTTCAGTAGCTTGTACTATTGAGAAGCTTCTATCAAATCTTCTATTGAAAGAGATTAATATGTTAGATTGTATAAAAAATGTTTAAAGAAAGGGATCCAATCTAATTTTATAAATATTTTTCATACAATAAAAATCATATGCTCAGGGTACTTGTATTAGGGAGTACGAGTATTTACAATGTGAAAATGCATTTAAGAAAATAATGAATGTAAAATCCTAATATTAATCAGCTTAACAAATGATCTTTTGCAAAAAACTTTATTGATAAAAAGTACTAATTTCAAATTTCAGTGTGATGAAATGATATTTGAAAACAACAGGAATTACATTTTTTAGCATTAGTACTTAACTAAATTCGTTTTATAACGCGTTTATTAATAAAATGAAGTATTTTTTTAATGACTGCATGGGGGTAGGGAAAGAGTAAAAAATATTTAGAAAATATGACTTCTCATTAAAAAAATTAACCCTGTTTTTTTGATGTTCTATGAATAGAATTGCCCAAGTAAATATTTTTGAATTTGCAACATGGACCTTCAAGAACCTAAAAATTTTTATGGTCTATCCTTTTAAAGAAAGGTTTGCCGACTCTTGGTTTACTGCATATGTTCCCAATCTTTTTCAGCTTACAGCCTCCTTTCTGGAGAATTTTTTTTTATTCACCACCCCTCCTAATAAAAAAAGTAATTCAACACCCATACTTTGGAAAGAAAAAAAAAACACACACACACACACCGACTCTCCTCTTCTTGAAATCAATAACGTAGATGTGAATTTTCAGACCTTTAATAAATATTTAAAAATACTTACGAAAGTCAGAAAGAGAAAGTAACCACTCAGAAACATTCCATTTTCATTCTTTCGATCGAATTTCATTCCATGCAATTAAAAACAATAATCTAGCTTCGAGAAAAAATAATAAGGAACTGAATAAAATTAATATTATACTCGGAAATTCATGTGGTATATTGACGAAAACCTTAATAACTTGTGTATAAACTTATAAATATAAGCTTTGTAGATCGAGCTGGAACACACAAACACAGTGGTGCTCCGAGTGGTGCACTGTTCATGCTGTGAATCGTTCTTGCACAAGTCCAAAAGGTATTGGGAACGAAGATATATTGTACCAGCATCGATTTGTTACACCAACTGTTCTAGTTTAAAAGACATTTAGCGTTGAATTGTGTGTTCGATGAATAATCAAGATTTTCAACACGTTCTTGCGAATATTGCTCATGATGGCGCAGCTGTTTCTTAATGCGCCCTAAACTTGAACCAAAAACGCACCTTAGATCGTTTCAGTGCCCCATGGTGGCTGCACTATTGAGAGCCACTGATTTAGAGCTTCGGTAAGGCATCGAAGATTACACTTGATATGGTATTTCATTATCCTAATTTCCACACTACATTCCTTAAAGATTTAGAAGCAAAGCGCGATTTAATGTGCAGTAGCCCGTATTAACTTCTAAAAATGGATTTTGATTGTCTAGTATTGGAATTTAGAATTTTAATCCATAACTTTGTTTAATCTCCTATTACAATGCTTACAATTTTAACTATTGAAGTACTGCCGGCTCAACAGATGTATCAAGTAAAGCTAGAAAATTAATCGTAATATAGTTACATTTAAATTGATACTGGGAAAATTGTTATTGCTAAGAATTAACAGCAAATAAATATATATCTCAGGAAATAAAAAGGATTTTTGGAACCTTTTGAAAAGTTTCAAATATCATATTCGTTAAACAGATTTAAATTTTTGTTGAAAATAAATCATTAAAATTATTTTATTAAAACTATTATAAAAGCAAGTAAAGCATAAATATTTTGATAAATGAAAACATTTTTAAAATTGATTGATTGATTTAATTAACATCGCACTAGAAGCAATACGGGGGCTATTAGAGACAGATCTCGTGATTTTGAATTCGGTCAAGTGACGAGGACGACATCTGAGCTGACACCACTCCCCTTAGTTCTACACCATGCCAAAGAGAGCCTCGACAGATTTAACGTGTATCAACCCCTGCTACATGGTGAGCCTATAGTGGCATCAAGGCTCTAGCCCTCGACTCGACGAAAACCACCGGTAGAGAGTCCACGACCACGAGGCTACTGCTGCCTCAAATTTTCAAAAAAAGAAACTAAAAATGATTAAAAACAAAAACTTTTATATAAAAAAAAACGTTGAATGTATAAATCGAAAAATTATGTACAGTGCTGCGTTTTAGATAATTTTTAATTTAAATAGCTCATTAATTTTTCATTCTCTTTATTTAAGTGATTTTTTTTAATCAGTAAACATTTTTTTTTTCAAAGTTAAATTACATTTTTCATTTTAAAAAGGAATCAACGCAATTTTGGCATATTCAAAACAATCTAAAATATTTTTTTTCAGTTTTTTTTAAGAAATTAAAATCGTGTAAAACAGTTTCTGTGCTTCACAAGTATCATAAAAGACTTAGAGAAGAAAGTAAAAAACAAGAATAAAACAAAGTAAAATAAAAGACACAATACAAAGCAAAAATTGCAAAAATCATAGAAGGAAAAAAATGAATGAAGGTACAAAATTTACAAAATCAAAACGAGGAAGTCATACAGTCAAACAAAGAAGTTACAAAATCAAATAAATCAAGTTACAAAACAAGACGATCGCAGCCTTTCTGGAAACAAGTTGGAAAAAAATTTAGAGGTCAGTTGATTTTCAGAGTATGCAGTATAAATTTCGAGCATTTTCTTTCTTTATTTAACTTTAAGCAAACAAACAAAAAATAATATGTTCAACAGTTTGTTCGCAATCGGTACTACATTTGCAAAATGTAGCAGGTTAAGAGTCTGTTGAGATACACTTTAAAATTACTATGATCAGATTGGCTTTGTAACATCGCAGTAGAAGCAATATGATGGCTATATATAGTGGCGACGGACCTCCCAATTTTAAACCTCGATCAAGTGATGAGAACGACACCTGAGTTGGTGCCTCTCCCCTAACTTCCACGGGGGAACTTTGGGCCCCGACAGATATAACGTGCATCAGCCCCGGCTACACGGTGGGTCTTCAGTGGCATCACGGTTCGAACCCACGACTCGACGAAAACCGCCGGCTGCGAGTCCGCGACCATGACCACTAGGCTACCGTGGCCACTACTATGAACAGAAAGAAACTGAGTGATTTTAAAATTTGTATAAAAATGATGGCATGATAGTCTATGTGGAATGGTTGGGAAAAACTTCTTTGTCAGTATAAAATTAGCTGATCGAATGTACAAATTGTTTCTGAGTGAGACATCATTTTTTCCCCATTTTTTTTTTTGCCAATACAAGTATTTAGGAATATTAACGAGAAGCCTACCTACTACTGGGATGGTGATGTTCCCAGGGAGACCGTATTGATAGCTCTAATACTATCTAGGTCATTTACTTGATCTTTAATAAAAGCTGCATAGCGAACTGGTGTCTGCTGGAGTGGTGGGGTCTTCCAAGGAAACCAGATTGATAGTTCTAATCTTAACGAAGTGAACTCGGTCTCTCTGGAGAAATGAGTCAGATAAAGAATCCAGTTATTGTATGTAAACGAAATAAGGCATTCAAAAAATACACACACACATACACACAGTAAAATCCAAATCATGAAGATTAAACTGCAATAAGATAAAAAAAGAAGCATTCTAAGCGAACAATTCCCATTTTAATTAAAAATAAAAACAATTCATCTCGACTAAAATTTTTCTTTTACTAAATTATGCCCAATAACTGACGAAAGAAATTTAAGTGATGGAATTAAAAATTTTTTACGTAAAATACAGAATGTATATAATTGTACATAAAGTAAAACATACGAGAAAGAAGAAATAATTCTAAATGAGCAAAATCCAAATACACAAGAAAATATTCAAATAAAAAAAATCAAAGAAACCTTAACACTGTACACAGGGATAAATAGATAATAGACATATATCAGCTAAAAATTAAGCTTGTAGTGTATGATAGAATACCCCTTTTTTGATTTTTTTTTTAAAACAGTATCTTAAGTTTCAATGCTCTCTTACCTTTTACTTCGGGGTGGTTTGTTTAATTTGAATTTCATTATAATATAGAAAAGGAAAAAATTAACAACGTTGAAAGATTGAGACTTTATTAAATTTTTTTAACAAAGATTACACTCTCCCTCAATAATATTTCAGAAATTGATTTAGTTCATTAGTTTAGAAAACCATTTCTGATTTTCAATATACTTAATTGTTCAGTAGATTGTAGGTGTGCGTATATTTCACGTAGAATGTGTTTTTTAATACGTCGTTAAGAATTCTTTTTTTTTTGCAGATAGTAATTTAATTAACTTTCATAAAAGCTTATAAAAACAATGGAATGTTATTCAAAGAATTCTACAAACGAATCTTGCAAAGTCTGCTTTTTTTGCTTTAATACGACTATTTGCGTAACATCTATTTTTTTCGAAGTAGAAAAACAATAGATTTTTTTGGTAGGCAATAATGCGTGGGGAATGTGTGGGGGGCTTATAAATGAATTCACTGAATAGTTTATCACTGAGTTGTGCAGTTTATGCATTTTTTTGCGTAATTAAGTAACTTATTGAAAATTTCTCTTTTAAAAATCTGCTGAATCACACACACACACACACACACACACACACAAGGGTTGTACAAATAAATTCCTTACCAAATTATATCTAAAATCTTTTAAAAATTCTATATTTTGGATTACTTGAATTATAAAAATTTCTAAGAAAGAATTATATGGGTAAAGCATACCCAAATTATGATTTTATTCATAAATTAACATTCCATAATTGTGAAGGAATGTAATAAATATATCACGAATTATAAAGAAGCTTGCAAATAAATTATCATGTTTTAGAACGAGATAGCAAAAAATCTGTGCACTTTAAATCTTTAATATATGAGCAGTCTGTTATTTCATCTTAAATTGAAATAAGAATTCAAATTTAACTAAAAATGATTTCTTATACATATTAAACTGAATAATCTTAGTTTTTCAAGATTTTTTTCATTCATACCATTAAATATTTTTAAACTGAATGGAATGTAAAGCAAACAATAAAATATGTTATATTCGAATATAATGTTTTTAACGTATTTATTAATATTATTTTTAACTACATCTTTCAGATTACTTTCAGAAAACTTAATGACATAGCCATTGGCTATTTCGCTTACAATACAAATTAAGGGTGTTTGATTTTTTTTCATTTATCTTTATACATTAAAAAGCATTTTGAAAGAGAATAATTTGGATGGCTTAAGGGCAATAACTTTTAAAACTGATTAATTTCTTGTGAAAAGTTTTGATTGTATTTCAAGAAATATTTCACACCTTAAAGACTTTTAAAAGCTTTTAATACTAAAACTCCAATGAAATGGTTTTGTAAACTTTCAATTCTAAAAAGCTTCTCAACCCTTTTGATTCTTTTTCTGAATTCTATGACTATTAATTTTGTTAAGGTATTACATTTTTATTTGTAAATTGGACATGGTTGAAAAGAAGCAGAATAGATCATAAACATTGCTAAACGTAAGGAAAACTGAATTGCATAAGATACAATTAATAATAATTAAATTGATCTACAATAATTCTCTGTTTAAAGATTAATATTCGATAACGTAATAAATACTACATTTTTGTAAAATTTTTATTAAGAGAATTCAAGACAGGAAACGTATTATGTAGGTATTTGTATATAATGAAGAGGATATTTGTTTTAAATTGATTTTCATATGTTTAATTATTTGCGTATAATACATAGTATGTTTTTGTCGAAAGTGAATAATACATTGTTTTTCAATTTGCTTTTTCGTAGAATGGTAACAAAAAGATTTTTTTACTATATTTATTTGCTTTGGTTTTCTAAAGGCTGATTAAAGGGATGCAGTATAAAAATGAATGCTAGTTTCAGCTATTTTTTATTGTAGTAACCAGCACCAATAGCATTTTTTAAGTATTATTAACATAAAAGTCTAACGGTATTAAAATTTGTTTTCTTCTTTTAATTTTCATCGAAATGCAGTATCTTATTTTTACATTTCTCAGGTAATTTGATTTAGTAATATGCTGATAGCTGCACAAAAGACCTTAGAGTAGATAAAACAAAAACATACTTTCGTTACTGTGTGCTAGCTTGAGACATTGGATTTATTTATTATTTCCAAATTATTTTTCAGCTAAGACAATTTTCTTTCATCATAACATTTCCCAAAAAGTAACAGAAATATTAATTAATATTTATCTAATTCTCTATGCTAAAAGTTCAAATCCAATGACGCTTGTTGTTATCGTATTTATTGTATTTGATTTGAGCCAAATATATTGAGCCTGTGATAAATATCGTTTTATCGTAAAATTATTTTAATATGCCATGTATCTTTTGAAATAATTAAAATGATGTACACTTATCATTCGATATCAAAAGTTTTGATTTGAAGGTAATATTTCGGTAACTCTTAATACAAGTGTGGTGAATTCGCGATTGGAGAACTGCTAGTTACAGATACCATTCATGGGGAATACAGAAAACTCATAGCAATTTGATTGTGATTACTATTCTCGTTAAGGGACTCCTATAGGATATTTTTTTCATTTAGCCATATTTATTCAATGGTATTTAATTAAAAGTCAAATAATTAGGAAAGAAAACATTTTATATCAAAGTTTTATAATGAATTGATGAATATAATTAAATTTACTGAAAATTACCTTTGAAACTGTTATGAAGTCGTTTTTGATAATGCTTAATCTAAATTTAAACGGAGACTTCTTTTTAATTGTTGCCAAAGGGTGCTTTTAACGAAGTTATTGCGCACAATTTATTGTGCGACATAACATACGTATTACTTACATCCTCAGTCGTGAATTATTTGCAGATGCTTTTAAACGGAGTTTCCCACAAAAATAATGATTCGTTTTCTCAAAATTGATACGACACATTTGATACATTTGCTATCAGCATAACTTTCATATTTTCGTTAAGTTATTTATATCACAGACAAGATACGAACCATGAGAGGAAAATTATAGTTATTATGGCTAAAAATAAAAGCTTTTATTTTCTGTAAAGTGTTTAAATCTAACATTATCACGTAAAAAAAATTATTATTATTTTTTAAGCATCAAAAACAAAGTTGTGCCTTTCCGTTTTTTTATATGTGTATAGAAATTTATTTTCTGAAATTTATTTCCTTCCTTGAAATGAAAGGTCTATATTATTGAATGAAAGTAAAAACTGAAAGAAATATTTTAAAAAAATTATGGAATGATGAATTGCAATATAAAAATGAATGTTAAATATTATATGTATATGTAATAACATGTTACTAGGAATTTTCCTGACAGTAAAAGGAGTTGAAATGCTCACATAATCAAGTTTATTCTAATTTTTCACAATTCAATTCCTATTTTTGACACACACACACACACACACACACACACACACACACACACACACACACACACACGCACACACACACACACACACAATAATTCAGTTTCCTAATTTTTTTCATTCTTTAAATGGCAGTAAAGGGGTCATTCTTATTTCCTGTTACTATTGAAATTTAGCTTTCAATTTATGCAATCACATGTTTGTAAAATCTGCCCGATCAGCTTTTCCTGTAGAGAAAATCCCGCAGACCTGTAGGGAAAATCCCACCCAGACTATAGGTCTCCAGCAAAAATCCCACCAAATCCCTTCATCCAATAACACATGTTTACCTTATAAAATAAAGAAATCCCTGGTAATAAATTCGAAGCAAGGTAAAATTCGCTCTCTTTCACTCTGGCCATGAAGGCAGAAACTATGTCTTTGGTCTTTTCAAATGTGCATACTATAACTCACGAAATCTAATGACGCTCATCACCTTACAAAATTGCCTCTCTCTCTCTTATTCAAAGAAATAAGTAAGCTTTATTCGGAAATGATGTTCTCATTCCAATTCTCATTCCAGGTATAAATCCCAACGTCCATCTTACTTGTTCGTTAAATTATGTATATATATATATGTAAGGTTGTTTACTTTTTGAAGTATTCTTTCTCCAAACACTCACACATATTCCATTAAAATGAGGGGGGGGGAAAGAGAAGGATTATATATATATATATATATATATATATATAAATTGTTGCAGTGTATAGTATTAATTTGCTCTTCATCAGTTTTAAATAAATAAATTTATTTGTTTGTTTTCAGTTAAAAATTTGTTTCCAGTTTTATATTTCTGTCATAAGTAGGGAAATAAATTCTGAATAAATGTTAAAAAAAAAAAAAATGAATTTCTTCAATTTTTTCTTGAAACAGAATTTTATCTATTCTCTCTCTATTTTTTTTTTTTATTATTTTTGAAATTTAAGAAAATCACCTGAGCTTCCATTTATGTGAAGTATTGATTTCGTTTCATCCGAATAAAAAACATTATAAATACAATATATCAATATAAAATAAAATATAATATTTTAAGGAAAAACCGCAATAAGAGTCTTAGAAATTGAATATATTTATGTCACATAATTTTTAAATAATAGTAATATATATTTACAAAATACTAAAGTAAGTTTCATTCAGTGTTACTATCACTTCTATACTTCAAAACATTCAACATTTTCTTTTAAATTTCACGAATTCATGATTTTCATCGTTTGATATATATTTAAGCTCCTTGTCTAAATATTAGGCCTTCTTTGTACAGTGAACTTTATAAGTTTTATAGAGGCTGCATTGTTCCTTATTTTGTCCTTCCATTTTTCGACTGTTCTGACAGTAGATTAATTTATTCTATTCCCCTTATATATATTAATTCTGGCCTGGATATTCCCCTGATATATAGCTTGGATTCTCTCTTTTATCAAACCGATTTAAAGTGTTCAGTTACATATATTCAATGACAAATCTTCTCTATTATCATGTTTCTGAACATTGATTAAAAATTTCTGTATGAGAAATCAAAGTAGAAACTAAAGCCTAAATACTGACTGAATTGTAAACTAATTAATTTTTTACGGCAAACAAACACTGTTACGTTCTTTATTTCCTGATTATTTAAAAGACACTGCTGATGAGACCAACTTTGTGAGTGTGAGAGACTGATTATTAAAAAAATCTACTTTTAAATTAAATATTAACTTATCGATCCTTTCTTTGTAACGTAGACTCTTTATAATGAGCGCAAAGTGATGGGCCCTTTTCTCAACAGCACTGATGTGTACTACTGCTGCTGAATGTAATCATAATCAATTTGCAGGAAACAAACGCTGTGAACTCTCTCTTTTCTTAATTCTTACTGTACATGTTACTCTTAATAATTTAAAAACAAAAAATTATCAAATTCATATTGTTTATAGAAATATTGGAAAAAATCCTTACACACGAGCTCTTTTACTCACATACACCCACGACCACCCGCATACAAGAATGCACACACTCACACATATGCACACACGCATACTCACACTTATGAATACACACATACGCACACGGACGCATACCCATATGCGCACACAAAAGGCTGCACGCATGCATACGCTCATTGATAGTATCAGAGTTATCATTTCATAGTATTAGAGTACAATTTGCCGCGTAAAAATAATTTTGAATAAAAAAAGTGCAACATCTACAGATGATGAGACGTAATATTGCAAAATGTGTGTATGTTTTAGCAATTTTTGGTTATTAGTTTTTCCTTTATAAGTAATCAGGGTTTATTACTTTTCGATTATGTAAAAGTATACACATTTTCTTAACTTCTAACTGTATCTTCAGCAAGAGAGCAAGAATTACTCCTAATAAAATGAATCTTACAAACATTGGTGAATATTTTTCCCAAAGAGGATTAAACAATAAATTATTAAATTTATCACTTTCTCAAATGACAATTGTTAAATATGTTAAGTACGTCCATTCCCCGATATTTTTAATTTTTTTTTATTTTATAGTTATTTTAGTTTTTAAAACGTACGTATGAAACAATTTATTTGGCTAAGAGACATAATTTCATTTGATAATTGTTTTGAAAAATCATAACTTAAGGCGAAACTCTGTTTTTCGGATAGAGAAAATAATCACTTCCAATACGAGCGCTTATGAAATAACCATTACTCTATAACTTAATTAATGTTGGCTGTATTAGCTAAATAGAAGTTCGCCAGTGTTTCAAGGATGTTGGTTTCTCCACGTTTTCACTTAACTGGCTGTCAAATACCATTAATGATTGGATGTAAGGATAAGAGAATTTATAAATATACTTTTATTATTATTATAATTGTTAGATTATGCAATCTGTTATGTATAAGGTAACCTAAATGAAAGTAGAATTGCTATTAGTTGGACGAAAGATTTAATTATAGTAGTGTGTTAAGTTTTGAGAATAACTTAACGGTGAACTTAATGGCTATACAAAATTGCTTTTCAGATTGAAATAAGCATCCCAGTGTTTCACGATTGATATTTTAGATGAATAGCTTCAGAGATGATATTTTAGATGAATAGGATCGTCTGAGAAAATATTTTTCAACTGCGATCCGATGGCTTTTAGGGCTTGCTTGAGTGGATAAAGGCATAGCGGTCGCAAGGTGAGAACTCAGGGCTATTAAGAATTAGATACTTCAGGATTCAGGTTCGTTGATTTGAACAAAACTAATTCGATTCAATAAAAATTTCCATTTTAAATAATAAATAATCTTTAATAACTAATTCTGGAATATAATCAAGTAATTTATTTAGTTCAAGCTGTATATAGCGCCAGCATTCGTTTCGACTGGTATAGTTCTCACGTTCCTTTAAAAAAATAAATAGAATAATAATGTTCTCGCAGAATAGATAGTTTAGTTGCAGCGCACTGCTCCCGAAGGGATTCATGAATAAATCAAATCTTCACAAAGAGAGGGTTACAATAATTTTCACTGACGTGAATTAACATCGCCCAGGCACAATGAAGTGGGGTTCTAACGGGCTATATTAGAAATATACGAGGACTTCTCATCAAAATAATTGCAATACATCATTCCATGCAATAGCCTCATAATGACATGCGTTGTCCTGCAATGTCGGATATTCTTGATTGATGTTTTCATTTGCGTATGTGATGCAGTAGTGGATTACATTAACTTCCAAGGGGATTATTTGTGAGTAGTTTCTTTGCTGATAGACTGTGCTGTCACTATCTCAAGCATAATGATTCACTGATTTTACTTCACTAAATTGTGCTATGCAGTAATTGATTCTTGAATGATTACCATGTGCGCTTGACCTAATAAAATCCATACTGGTTCGCACTTTAGAACATTCACAACAAAGTCTAAGGTGCGTGGGTAACCTTCCGTCCCACACATTTTATTCAAACGACAATAAATCTAAACTGAAATAACATTTTTAGCAATTAAAAAACCACACGATCTTATTTGACTATGTTTCGATCCAACCAATAGCAATTACCCTGTTCCCATGCAGTTACAGATACAACTAAGGCTACGCGGTAAAAGCGCCTACTTTTCAACATTTAGAAAACTTTATTGGCACATGCATAGTAATCATATGGGCGTTTGAACGCTCAAACTACTTAAATTAAAAATGATAAGTAGGGTTTTTAAGAACTTTTAAGATTTTCTACCGTCAATAACAAAATTCCATAATAGAGCTATTTTAACTTTTCCTAAGCTCTGAGATTTTAATTAAGGAAAGAAGCCGTGGCTACCAAGTGGTCAAGGTCGCGAACTCGTCACTGGTATTGTTTTCATCGAGTCTTGGGTTCGAGTCCTGATGCCTCTAACGACCCACCGTGTAGCAAGACTGATGCACGGTAAATCTTGAGGTCTCCAATATCCTGACGCATACTGTGGAAGTTTGGTGAGGCAGATTCCATCTCAGGTATAGTCCTCACTTGACCGATACTCAAAATTGCTAAGTTCGACGTCAGTAGCTCTTGTGTTGCTTCTAATTGTGATGTTAATAAACAATTTAACTATGGAAGCTGGAAAAAGTGACATGAAAGTTCTTTTGATAGAGAAAGGCTATTGGGAGTTTATCTTTGGAACTGTAAAACCATGTCCTGATGATGCATCTGACAGCGTCAAGCTGGAGAATGTCAGAAGAAAGCAAAAATCTTATACAACGATATAACATACATGGGAGTTAAGAGAAAATATTAAATCCTTCTTGTGGATAAAGAAGATGTCAAAGCAGACAGGAAAACGCTGAAAACAGTTTTTAACTAACTTCAATAGTCCACTTATCAAGTTTGATATTTTATTTTTTTAGAAGCAGTTTTGATTCTAATAAAGAAACTACTGTATTTACTGTCCATATTATTATTATTATTAATAATAATAATAAAAGAACCAACGAATAAAAAAAGCAAGATTTGAGATACTTGAAATTTTAGTATTTCCAACTAATACGTCATTTATCCCAATAGCACGATAATTTAGTGAATTTTCTGTACAGAGGGAAAGGTGAAGAATTCACTATTGATGAAGTTGCGAAACAACGAATTACCGAATCTGGGAGAAAAGAGCTTAAACTATAAGACGAAAATTAAGTTTAAGCAGTTTCTGATGGAGATAATGATTATTTCAAGAGGAAAGAAATTTAAATAAAAGCTTCCCACACAAAAATAAAGAAACAGGGAGACGAAATCCTTTAGCACTGGAGCCATGATGTACCCTGATGTAGGAAGAAAGCCTGAAAAACCAAGTTTATATCGTTCCGTTTCTTGTGCAAATATTATAGAAGAAAAAATCACTCTGAAGAGAGGTGCTTTAAGGAAAAGAATTCACAACATAAATATTTCTGTACAGAAAACTCAAAATTGAATTATATTATTGGTTCAAGTCTTTATTTGCAGAGACAATGGTCATAAGAGAAAGACTAGTAAAGTTCCTCATCGATTTAGCAGCTCCTGCTCAAAATACACTGCTGGCCACACAAAATGTAACACACAGAAGGACCAGAGATATCACAGCGAAATTTATTTGGCAGATACCATGTTGTACGAAGATCAAACGATTAAAATTACAGCCTCTTGTGAAGTGAGGATGATGACAAAATAAGTAATTAGTGTAGCCGCCATTGTTGACTATAACAGCTGCCACACGCCTCGGCATAGAATCAAAGAGGCTTTGGATGTATCCTTGGGCTACAGCGGTCAATGTGGCTTCCATATATTGCCAAAGTTGATCTGGTGTAGCAGCGGGTGGTGTGTTCCGGGCCAGTCGTTGTGCAAGCATGGACCACACATTTTCGATTGGCGAAAGATCGGGAGAACAAGCAGGCCAAGGAAGCAATTCAATCTGATGGGTAAAGAAGAACTCTTGAACATTGCATGCCACTTGTGGTCACGCATTATCCTGTTGGAATAAGGTTGATGGCAAGCGCTGAAGGTATGGGAGGACCACGGGTTCCATCACCTCAGAGGTGTAGCGCTGGCTGTTCAGTGTACCGATAATGCGTACTAGAAGGGTGCGGGAGTGAAATCCAATACCACCCCAAACCATGAACCAGAACCAGTGTGGTGATGCATAACGCAACAGTTCAGCAGCCTCTCACCACGGTGTCTACAAAATCGAATCCGACCATCGTTATGTTGCAGGCAGAAGCGGGATTCTTCAGTAAACACAATCTAGTTCCATTCCGTTGTCTATGTCAGCCATTCCTCTCACCATTGGTGGCGCAAACGCCTGTGGTTTCGAGTCAAGGGTAAACGAAGCAATGGACGCCTTCAGGACATTCCACTCTGCTGTAAACGGCGTCGAATGGTACGAGCGGACACCGAATGATGCATAGCAGACTGAATCTGTTGTGCTATGGTTCGTGATGTGGCTGCGCGATTCATCACTGCCATGCCCACAATCTACCTGTTATCACGGGCAGTGATGCAACGAAGTGGGTGCAATCGGCCCCGTCGGTCCGTCGGTCCCTCCTGCATCCAGCGATCACAGATCTGTATCACAGTTGCTTCGTTTCGTCCAACACGTTGACCGATTTCTCTGAATAATAATCCGCAATCCCTATAGGCTACTATTCTTCCTCGATCGAATTCAGAAACTTGGTCAAAAGTCGCTCGATGCCTTACACGAGGCATAGGTAAACAGCTTACGCAAAAAAACGCACGAAAAAACTATTGCCGTACTTCAAATCGCTAATCTGTTCTCCTCTTATATAGCGCTTACGAGTGGCACTACGGTTGCCCGTGATGTGCGTCTGCGCTGCAATGCTAATGATTTGCATAACTCATCGTCACAAACGCATGGTGTAAATTTCTCAAGTTTTGCTTGCTTCCTTCAGGATGTTGCATTTTGTGTGGCCAGCAGTGTAGTAATCAGATAAATTACTTTTCGAATTTCAAGCCAATTAGCCTAACCGAAGCGCTAGACGGAAAAAATTATTAAGCTAAAACTTAGATATTTGTGATATAAACTATCCCATTTTGCATATGTTTAAAATTATGTAGAAAAAAATTTAAAGAATGTATTGTTTGTACCACACATAAAAAAGAGACTTAACCTGATCAATTTGTATTATAAAAGTAAAATTAAATTTTTTTGTATTAAATTCCGTTTTTGTAGAATTGTATATTTATACGTTCTTTGTAAGATTTTTAAGTTATATGTCGTGGATTTTATGTTAGATATATCTAAGTGAATGATTTACAAATGTAAATGCAGCTATTGATAATTAATTGCTCGTACACAGTTACTTAAGTTTGTAAATGGATTTTATTTTGCATAAACAGAAATATAAATATATAGATACCTCAATATTAAAGTATAACTTCCATTATTTTTAATTTAAAAAAAGCAATTTCTTGTCAAAAGAGTTCATCTTTCTTTGGCGAAGGCATTTTGTTACCTCAAAATTTTCAAGTTAAACTGAAAAATTGAGTATTCATAAATACTTTACAATTTTAGGAACTTATGGATAGGGTTCAAGAACTGGAAGGATTATTACGAATTTTTTCTCCTTTAGAAAGTGTTCGGAATTTGTGCTCCATTCTTTAAAATTAAGCAAAAGAAACTTTAAAGCAAAGCAACTTTAAACTGATTTGAATACAATTTATAACATATGAGGAGATTCACTTCAAACGCCTGTTACGTGAATCGCTCTTTAAGATTTTTTTTTTCTCTCTAGTATCTATCTTCAAGAAAAAGACTTTATGTTATTAAGGACGGATATGGTTGAATAAAAATCTTTTCAATCGTCCTTAAATTGAATAAACTGTTAAAGAAGAGACGAAAAACTAAAAAAAATAAAGATTAAATGGAAGGGATGAATAAAATATGGATGAAGGTAAAAATTCTCTCAATAAAGGATTTCTTATACTTTGACTATCAATGCATTATCTGCATTAATATTAAAGCATTTTTATCTAGTAGATTTAGAGAACAGTGATCTTATATTTTTTTCAAAAATAGCCTTAAAAAAGTTAGATTATAAGTGTTTAAGCGTTAAAAACACGGATATTGTTGTTAATTAAGTAGAAAATTTTTAGAAAATAAATTTAAAAATTTGAACCGTTCATTAAATTGATTATCTGTGAAATTTTAAAAAAAACAGAATACGAATTAATACTTGCAGTTTATGTTTATAATCATTATGAAAAATGTATAAATTAATAATATAATTTTTAGCAACAATACAAAAAATGATGATTTTTCAGACTAATAACTACATATACTGATATGAATTATAATAAAGTCGAAATGATTGTGGGATGGAAAAAATAATTATATGCGGTAAAGGAAAAACGAGAAATTAATAAAATTATAGAATTTTAAAAAATTTAACAGAAAAAATTTAGTTAGTTAGATAGAATTGCTTTTTAAAAATTAATATACAAATATGTACATTGATTTTCTAAGAACGCAAAAAAATTCTACAAATTTGAATGAATTAAAAAACATAAAAATTTTAGATATTTCGCGATTCAAATCTTCTTTCACAAACTCTATTTCAGTTGAGGAATATTATCATTCATTGCCATATATTTATCACATCGTTATTTTCAACGATTGAATTTGTAACGATGAAACTCTCATGAGAAATTATATATATATATAGGAGAAATTACTTCATCATTACTTTTTAGTTTAGTCTTTGGAGGAGGACTGACCAGATTAGGGTCATTTAAGATAGTTCTAGAAAACATCATTTGATCAGCACAATTTGAAATTTTGTTTGGAGAAATAATTTGACTGATATTACTGAAAATAGTTTTTGGATGAGTATTATGCTTTATATTGCTTAATGAACCTTGTAGAGGACTCAATTGTTGAACATCAACTGCCTCGTTCTGTTCAGAAATTGATTCTTCACTACTACCAGAACAAGACATTTCAGATCCATGTTCATCAACTGTAAATTCTGAGATATTCAGTTCATCATCTTCACTTATAGGTTCAGTAGCTTCATCACCAAATGACACACGAACAACACCAGATATATATATATATATATATATATATATATATATATATATATATATATATATATATATATATATATTTAAAATTCTAATTAATTATCAAATTATAAATTTTATTTCATCCAACACAATTAATTTTAAGCAATTATTGCATATTGTAGAATTTATGTATGCATCTTATATTTTTCGTAGAAATATAATTTTGTTTATAATAGGTCGAATAACATAAATTTATTATAGATTAATTAATATTAAGGAAAAAGAAATCGTGAAACTTGTGTCTGTCGTATTTTTAAAATTATAAATTACGAGGTCTGTCGCCAACAGCCCTCGTATTGCTTCTAAGCACGACGTTAACAAACGATCAATAAATTTTTTAAGATTGTAAGTGTTTTTAGTTCTTACAAGTTTTGTTTCTACTTTGAAAAATAATATTCCCCAATGATCTTTTTAAATCCCGAATTCATCTATTATTTTTGAAAATAGAGATGTAACACACTTTTCGACACTTTCATCTTTCTAAATAATGTTGAAATACTCCTGAGTTTCACACAAGGGAAATGTCCGTAGTAAGGCATTATGTTATGCAATCTAGAGTGACAAGAAGCATGGCATCTCAAGGGAAATTCATGAAAGCGGGACGTAAATTCTTGAAAATAAATAATAAAGTAATTCTCTCTATGCTTGGTTTTCGTCTGAAAAAAAGTTATATCTTAAGAGTTGCTTTAACGGAATTGTGTTGCTTAGCAACTTTCCCTTTTTTTTTTATTTAAAATTTGTTTTTCCTTTCAATTTTGAAAAACCACCATAAATGTTTAATTTCCCATTTACCGCATTTGTTGGTTCTCTAGCTCTGTAATCACTTGCTGTTATTTTCTTTTCACTGTTATGTTACACGTTTAAAAATAAGTATAACAATAAAGTTTGAATTTTTCATTTTGTTAAAGGTACTTTTCTTATTTTGAAACCTGCTTTTTGAATAATAAATGATTTTCAATAAGTACTGCACTCGAATATGTGTAGATTTGTCCTCAACTAGTTTTCTTCTTTTTCGTATGTTGTAAATATATTCATATTATCTTATAATTAATTACTTGAAATAAATTTGAAATAAATTCCAAATTAAATATAATAAAAAAGCCACAGTAAGTAAAACTTAGTAATATTGATATGAGTAAATTTATTAGCATTATGTTATTTAAATCCAAAATCAGTTTGCTATTAATTATTGAAATTCATGACTTCTCCTTTGCTTTCATGCTGAAAATATTTTTTCATTACCCTCTATAAAATGTTATATTAACAATATTTGATTAGAAAATTGATTCTTAGTCGTACAGGAAATCAGAAAAGTTATGAATCTCCTGAACTTTCCAGACTTTTGAACGATAAAAGATTGCACAATCAGCCATGTTTTATGATTTAATTTTTATTCAAAACCATTTACTTTTATATAGATTTATTACACATTTGGGAAACATTTTAAATAAAAGGTTTTTTTTAAGAATGGTATTTAACTTAATTTTATTTATATGACTTTTCTTTTCATTTGTTTGTTTTGTTCTTAATAATATGTTTAATAATCATTTATTTATAGCATTTAATATTTGTTTAAGTGATTAATATATTGAACTTAAGTCGTGTGTTTTAGAATATGCTATAACCCGATTAAATATAGCTTAATATTTACTCCTAACTTGGAAGATAAATTAAAACTATAATAAATATTTGCTATTTTACTACGGTATCATAATTTCTGCTACGCAAACATCAGCCAGCTGTGGCATCTAGTTTGTTTACTATAAAATACTTTTCTGGAACTTTCGGTCAAAGTTGAATGGAATATTTAATAGTTAATTTTATTTCGAGGATTAAGTAGAGCGATCTATTTCATAAACAATTCTCAAAAGATTAATAATTGTAAAAAAGAACTGAGTATTTTGGGATAAATAAGTATATCATCATCCTAAATGCTTGAGGTCATGAATTTTAATTAAATATCCTAAATGCTTAAAGTCTTGAATTAAGAAAGCAATAGTTGGTTCAGCGTAGTACAGGTGAGCTACGGGCAAGTTATGACGAGATTTGGAAAAATGCTTATATTTTCTTAATGTATTTACTATTTTTGATTATAACTGCTTTCTTTTAAAGTACAATTATTCATACATATATGCATACAAAAAACATTTGACAATTTTTTTGATTTTTGCAGTAGAAATATTTTTTTTCAAAATTAGTCGACTGTTACAGCTTACACCAGGTTTTGGGCAAATTGTAAGAGACGAAGGGCAAGTTGTGACAGATGTGGAGCAAATATTAACAATAAAAACGATAATATTGAAAATAGTTTTTAAATATTCTCTTATTCATTAATGTACAAATAAGTTTTAGAAATTTGTATTACATGGTGTAGTGGTAAATGATATAAAGTGATTTATAGTAAAATGAAGATAAAGTTATTTAACCAAGAATTTTAATAGTCTGTTTTTATCAGAAATGCGGGGTTCGTGGTAGCTTAGTAGGCATCATCGCGGACGGTGGTTTTCGTTGGGTAGCAGGTTTAAGCTTTGTGCTACTAAAGACCCGCCGTACGGCCGGGGCTGATGCACATTAAATCTGTCGAGGTTCAAAGTCCTCCTGTGACATGGTGTGAAAGTTAAATGAGGGGGATGCCATATCAGGTGTCGTCCTCGTTACTTGACCGAGGCTCAAAATAACGAGATCCGTCTCCAATAGGCCTTCTTCAATAAAATTCTTCGAGAAAAACGAATACTTAAATAAAACCGATCATTCGATAGGTGTTTTAGTGAGATTTTTTTTAAGAAAAACTTACTGTTTTATTAATCAACTTATATTTCCCTCCTCATGATTATTTTGATATTTTGTTGAAGAAACTTTCTGCTTATGAAATTTCGAATCATAGTTGCCTCTTGACGAGGACTTCAATGCGAGGTCTCCCATCATGGGTTATAACTTTATTGATACCCAAGGGGATCTTCTGGTAAATTTCGCCAAATAGTGTATATTCCAAATTTATTAAATATACCAGAATTAGGTCCCGCTTTTGTGGCTCATTCAGGAATGGAAACCCAGATATTTCTTTGATTTCTAATAACATTTTTTATTTGGTGGATAGTTGGGAGGTTCTGGACTGGGAATCTCTGATCGATCACCAGTTTGGGGGTGTACATTTGCGATGTGATTTAAATTCATTCAAATTTTATTCAAAAACTAAATGTGGTAACAAAAAATTTCTGAAAAAAAATTTAAAGATTCTACGTCAAGCTTATTCAAATAGTTGAATTTGTTCGGAACACTGATCACACAGCTGGATGATTTTGCATTTTTATTGATTTCAACCATCCAGTCATCCGCATTCAAATCCTTTCGTAAGCGTCGCGTTCTTGCTTTTCCAGTTTTCTCTTGGTGGAACAATAATTTAAAAATTTGCAGGGATAAACTTAATATTTTAAAATGGGAAATAATTTTTTCTGGAGAAATTGATAAGTTACAATTACGCTATAGAAAAGAAAGATCTTTATATAGAAAGAAAATTTTAGAGGCTAAACAAGAGGCGTGCGAGAGCTTCTGGACCTCCGATAATGAAAACTTTCACCTGAAGTTCAGGGTTGCTTCTGGCAAGTCCATGAACACTTGGCCCCTTGAAGTCATAATTCCTTGTTCGTCTGATAGTTCTTCCAAGCAGAAATATGAATTTTTAATACATTCCCCCCCCAAAGTCTAATGAAACTTTTGAAAAATCTATGCCTCTTCCTGTGGTTTCCACCAAAGAGGTATCCTTAGTCTTCAAAAATCTCCGAGGCGGGAAGTGTTCCGGACTTGATTTTTTTTGACTATGGGATATGGAAATAAATTTTTTCTAATTTTCTTAACCTTTCAGTGAAATTTATCAATCTTTGTATACAATTTCTCTGTTTCTTAAATAATTTTAAAGATGATTAATTGAAACTCCTCCTTAAAATTTGAATGATGGGAAAAAATTTATAATCTCTCATTAAATTTTATTAGGATTTCCTTCAGTGATTTCAATTCTAAAAGTTATAAACTATGGTACTTATCTGTTATACAACCTATTATACTCTATGGTGAAGTGGATTTGGGGTGGTGATCTAAATTCCTGTAAAATTACTAAGTTAAACTTCATTAAGAAAAACTACTTTTTAAAAATTACCATTGCCTATAGGATGTCTCTAACTGCGGCTTTGCAGGTGATTGCAGAGGTTCTCCCTATTCATCTTACCTTAAAACTTCCTTTTCTTAAATATCAAATTTAGAGGCAGAATAATTCTAATATTTTTCATCTGATTTATAATATCCCATTTGACTCAAATATAATACTGAGAATTGTAAAACCTGAAAAACAAATTCTTCTTCTTAACAAATTTTCGGAGCCCTCCGAGTGGAAGATTTACACCGACGGATCAAGGATCGGGTTCGAAACTGGATTCGCCGTGTGTGTCTTCCACCGAGACGTTCTAAATAGAGTGTACATGTTTAAACTGAATTCTTATAATTCAGTTTTTCAGGCCAAGCTTTCGGCAATTGGGTTTTCCATTTTGTGGGCCGTCTCTCATAACTTCAAAGTTTCTATTTATTCTGACCATTTATTAGTAATATTACTACTGCAGAGTATCAGAAATAAATCAGCCTTTATTAATAATATTACAGAAAAATTAGCAACCTATTCTAAATTTTACAACCTATACTGGGTTTGGGCCCACGTAGGAGATTATTACAATGAAACCGTAAATTCATTTGCAAAACTTGCTGTCACTGATGGTGAAGGAATGAATGTCCCTGCCCCTCCGACTCATAGGGTTAAGATTTTAAAAAATAAACTTCTCTCTCTCTCTGACTGGGAGTCCTGGTGGTCAACTTGTAATACAAATTCTCGAGTTTAGTTTTTTACTCCAAGACCATATTTGAATTTTTATTCCAATTCAGGTTTTGTTACTTACTTCTTAACTTGTCATGGTCCGTCGTTTGTTATTTAAATCGTTTCCATTTGAAAATAGAAGTTTTTGTTCCTGTGTTGAAACGAAACCTATTTCGCTGTCGTTCGTGTGTGAAAATCCTAATTTGTATTTCATGCTTAAATTCTGTATTCTTATGGCTCGTAAAATTACCCAAAAAATTTCATAATTGTTTCAATATTTGGTTACATTTCTAGATTTTCAAGCTTCCAAATTGTGTACATTTAATTGTGTACCTAGTATATATGCTTTTGTCTAATGTTTCATTTCTGAATTTTTCAATTTTGCTTTTTAGGACTACTACTTCAACTGAAGCTATCACCATAAGACTGTTCAACTGTTTAATTCATAGTATCAATATCCGTTATTACCAGGAAATTGTGACGTCAATCAAATACAATTGATATATATTCAAAAAGATAGGAAAGGAAAATGAAAATTGAAAAATTGGTAGGTTTAGAACTATGACATCAAAAACGAACGTTGTTAAAACTATGACGTCTCTGTAAAGAAATTGTTTGATTACGTTTACCTTTGATTTTCAGAATTTTGTTTTATCTTTTGTTCTTTGCTCAAACATGTACTGTTAGTTTTTACCCTATTGTTGTAAAAAATTGTAAATTTTTTCCCTTTTTATTTTTGCCAATAAATGTTGAGTATAGAGATGATTGTCTCTCGGGGGGGGGGGGCGATATGTAGTTTTAGACACTTTGGGTGAGCTCGGTTCCCTTGGCATTCTGGCAATGGTCCTCGTGTTGCTTCTAGTGCGATGTTAATAAAACAAAACCAAACTGTTTATATATTCTTATTAATTTTTAGCTCTTGGTCATATCTTTTGGTTGATATATTTAGCATCACTATTTTAAGATATTTGAGTTCGAAAATTTAATAATATGATAATTTTGTTTTGATATGTAATTATTTATAAGGACTCAATTTAATTTCTTTTTTGCATAAAAATATTTCTTTTTGATGATTGAATATTCTTTGAGTTGAATAATTTTTGAGAATTCGTACAAAAATTATTCAACTTTCTGATATGTTCCCTTATTTTATCTAATTTTCTCATGATGCTATAGATTTGATTAGAAAAGTTACTTTTGTATTGTTTCCCCATAATGGTTTTCATTACGTTAACAAGATATTTGCCAGATGCAAAATTTTAGCAACCAGAATTTTTGTTATTTGGACCATGATTCATGTTTAGTAGAAAAATGAATTGAATTTTATATATATATATAATTTTTTTATGAAAATATTTCTCATTCCATTTGGAAACTAAAATTCATATATATATATATATATATATATATATATATATATATATATTCTTAATAGAAAGTTGGAGCATTGATATATTATCTGTTGCATTGTTCAAAATGGAAATTTCTATCAGGCTTGCATCTGAATATACTCTTAGACAATAATATATAAATGTTAACGTTTCTTAATTTCTTTAGATGAGGATATTCATTACTGAATTCTAAAAAAAACTTTCTTGTACAGTAATAAATTCTATAAACGACCCCAGTACTGAATTAAGATTATAATATTTACTTGAAATTTTGTTAGTCAAATATGTTATATGATTTTTTTTGAGGTATGTTAAAATATGAAATGATAATATTCATTTCATATGCTTTGAAAATTTCTTCTTATAAAATGCACCATTTAGCTTGTCTCCTAGTTTTTATACTTAATGAAAGCTCATTAATTTATCTAATACAAATATATTTCAAACAGATTAGTGAATCCCTTCAGTGATTTTGCTTAATTACCTTATCTTGCATTACTTAATTAAAATTGCTTTTATTTCGATGTAAAATTTTTTAATCACATGAAATGTCTTCATAGTTAAATATTGAAAAAACAAAATCCTACACCAAATATTACACAAAATAAAATTTTAAAAGCTATTAAAATAATTAGGCCTAATTAGTGTAATTTTACTTCTGCAGTTTCATGTATATGTTATAAAAATGTAAAATATTGAACAAAACAAAATAATGACTGTCTATTGTCCTTTTCGTTTTTATACGTTTGATTATTAATAAAAAATTGATTTTTGGAAACTAAAGACCCCCCTTCTCCTTAAAAGAACAGAAATATATTTAATTGTTGTGCCCTCTATGACATCGTTTACTGTTATTTAATATTGTCGAAATTTATTTTCTGAAATGAGACGTATGTCAAAATACCTTTACTGTATTTTTTCTACAAATTCCGAAATAAAAATTTACATCACTGTAAAATAAATTTCCAGTACCAAAAAGGAAGGGTTTATGAAACTTAACTGGAATTCATTACAAAAATAATTTTAATTTTTAAATTATATAGGAAAAGAATAAAAGAACTTGAATGCGAGAAAAATATTTATCTTTTGTAATCAGTGCTGTTTCAGTGCCTTTGTGTAAGGATTCTGAATGCATATCTGAATCTGATCCTACTTAAACTGGATATCATCCGGAGAAAAGCCGTTCTGAACTCTACATACCTGATCTTAGTCGCTGATTGGGTATAAAATGGGAGCTTCCGTCCAATCATGTACCTTGCACTCTCAGTTGGTGATAGATTTAGTGACCGCAATAGGATGCTGATATATAGATAGAGAGTGTGTGTGTGAGAGAGAATGTCAGATTACAGTAGCAATTTAGGGATGAACAATACTGTGTAGAAACAGGATTTCTACACACACACACAATACTGTTAAGGAACAGTCTATTATTGAACTGATAACCATTCTGACATATTTCGCTGAATTCAGAGTTATCGCAATTATAACAAGAGAGTTTTGATAATGGATTTTAAGTAATGTGTGTAAAAACTAACCCATTGAGAATACTTTATTTAATTTTGGAAGATTATATTTGTGCTTTTAAATGTTTGGAGAAAAACCTACATTATTCAAATATTAGTAGATGCTCGTAATTTAATAAATAGTTCACAAAAATCATGCATCTCGTTAAGCTTTTAATTAGTTCTAATACTAGTCAAAATACTTAATCAGATAGATTTTTTTTACATTTAAAATAGTGAATTAATTTAATTAATAATAAATAGTGCTTCAAAGGAATAATAAGAATGATTTCTTTTTCGAATAATTTCAATTGAAGTTTAGAAATAATTCTATCAAAGAGAGATAATTTATTTTCTCACTCCTGTTAATTAAATAAAATAAAACTTTATTTAAGAATAATAATACATATAAATAATGAACTTTTACTTGGAAATAATTTTTTTTAAAAAAATTGCTAATTTAATCCCTTCAATTTAATTGAGTTTTACAGAGAAACTAATTATTTTCTAGACATTTTCAAGACTCTAGAGATGTGAAACTAACAGACTGAGAATTTTAAAATAGATATTTAGAATTAGATTAAGTTTTATTTATAACTAACAATCATGTAAATCATTTTGTTGAGGAATCAAAAATGAGCTAAAACATATTGATGAAAAGAAAAAAAATTGCTTTAGAAAGCATCAGTGCCTGAGGAATTCAATTTTACATATTCATGGAATCCAATTTTTTTTTTTTTTAATTTTTTGATTCTTTTTATTTGGGATGAAGCTTTAAATATTTAAAATATCTCATTTGATAAAGATCTTTACAAACTCTATGTATAAATCAGATACTTTTTACTGGCTCCTTAGAAATGTTTGAACGATAAAAATATACATTTTTTTAAAATTTTGTTTTAATTTAATACTCATTTTAAACTTACTGAAATAAGGATTACCAACTTTTAATACTTAAAAAAAGTAGGTAAAGTAGAACACCCACTGTTTGTAAAACTAAGAAATTCATCTTTATTAACGTTTTAAGCAATACTTGAATAATTTATTTTTAAAATTAACTTATTAAAAACTTTTCCCAGCATGCATATTAATTAGATGTATTAAATAAATTTAATGAATATAAGTATCCAGCACAATACTCTTTTTAAATGTTATACAGGGTGTTTCATATTGAATAGGACAAAAAGAATAGAGCAGTGTGACTGCCGTAATGGATTTATTCAGTCGAAACAAATTTATTCTGCAACTACAATTAAAAAAGTTTTATTTGGCAACAGGGGGAAATTATCGAATGACGAACTCCCTGCTAGAGGCGCTGTTAAACAAAATGTCGTCCATGCAGGAGAAAGCGTACTGCGTTTTCGAATATGCCAAAACCTCCTCGGTAACTGTTGTGCGAAGACATTTTCGCACGAAATTTCGTAAAGAACCACCGTATCGGCATAACATAAGCAGGTGGGTGGAGCAGTTCCAGGATACCAGCTGCTTATGTAAGAACAAAAGCCCCGGGACGAAAAGAAACAAAACCCGAAGTGGTTGAAGCGTCTCCAATTCAAGCCGTACAGATATCAGATGGTCCAGGCTTTAAAACCTACTGACAAACCGTTGCGTAAGAATTTTTGTGCGAAATTTCAAGAAAAGCCCGACGTGAATGGTTTTGAGAACACACTGGTTTTTACCGATGAAGCCACGTTCCACTTATGTGGCAAAGTTAATCGCCATAATTTGCGATTTTGGGGCACGGAAAATGTCCATGTAACATTAGAACATCAGCGTGATTCTCCCAAGGTCAACGTTTTCTACGCTTTATCAAACGGTTGTGTTTTTGGTCCATTTTTCTTTGCTGAAAAATCGATTAATGGGGACATTTACCAAGACATGCTCTCTGAGTGGTTTCTCCCCGAGCTGGAGGAAGTTGTTCCTGATTTCATTTTGCAGCAAGATGGTTGGAATGAAAACGTACATGAGTTTCTGAACGAACGTCTACCCCATCGCTGGATTGGCCGTGCTGGGCCACAGGATTTGACATGTCTTCATTGGCCGCCAAGATCACCAGATCTAACGTCCTGTGATTTTTTTCCCTCTGGGGTTTCGTTAAAGACAAGGTGTTTGTGCGTCCACTTCCTCAGGACTTAGAGGAACTGAAGCAGCGGATAACTGCAGTGTTGAACTCCATCACAGGAGGTATGCTATCACGAGTGTGGCAACAGCTTGATTAACGTGTAGACATTTGTCGTGTCTCTGGAGGGGCACATATTGAACACCTGTAGAAACTTGAATAAATGTAGTTTTGAGGTAAATTTGAATTTTCTAAATATATTAATTACAACGTTCCCAATCACGTTTTCTTTTTGTCCCATTCAATATGAAACACCCTGTAATACAGAAAAATTCGATACAAAATGTGTATATTTTAGTTACCATCTCTGTAAAGATGAAATATGTAATAGGTTTTTCTTATTTGCACTAATTATATTACCTTGCTATCCTATAGTAAAAACAAATATTAAAATAAAATTGAATTTTTTGTAACTTTAGATTTCGGTTGATATAATCTGTTAATTAAGATAAGTAGAAATACTATCTTTAACTTACAAGAAGCAAATACTTCGATTTTATTAAATGTAAGAAGTCTTTCCTTGAGTATAAGGATCGATTTTAAAGATTTTTTTAACATATTTTGAACTGAATATATTTTTCCTTTTCAAGAAATTTTGTTATTTAAACTGATTTAGAGAGATTATTTTACATAAACTGTGTGAATAAAAATTAAGTGCATAACTAAATTATATTTTATTAGATTATTAGAAAGGAGGATTTCCTTTTACTTTGCAAAACATAAATAAATAAAACTCGAAAAAAATTATTGCAGTCAAAAGAAAACTTCTTTCAAGTATTCAAATTAAAAAACTTTTTCTTTTTTAATAATATGCCTTTTTTTGCTCAACTACATATAAGTAAAAATATCAGAAAATGAATTCTTTTTAAGGAACTTCTGCACAATATAATTTTAAATTTATTAAGTTTTTCTAAAAATTATATTCTCAGATAAGTTTGTTACCTGAAGTCCTTTAATACCTAAAACTTTTTTTAATATTTAAATGCAAAATAAAGGAACTTTTGAACATGTTCTTTTTAAAAATTAACTTTTTGATGTAGATGCAAATTTCTTCTAATAAACTTCTATCCATTTGCCTATCAAATCATTGAACTATTTTAATTTTTAGTATGATATAGAAAAATAATTACTGAAAAAGTATTGACTAACATCAGTAAATAAAAAAGATTGAATACTGGGTAATTAATGATTGCATAAATCTCTCTACTTTCCTTCGATAAATATACAGTCTTTAATCTTGAATATTAATTTAAAATTATAATAAATGTTGAGATTTTATAGATTAATAATGATTAATTTCTTTACAAACTTACTTTTAACATAAAAAAGACGTTCTTGCATAGAAAACGCGGAATGGTACTTTTGACAAGTAAAAAATTTTGCTTTTGAAAGTAATTTTTTTTAAAATATTGTGATATGTTGAAATAACGCTCATATAAAAATTAAGTAGTATTTCTTGATTTTTTTTTGAATTATTGATTTTGTGATTGTAGATCGATATATTACAAAAGAACCGCATGCAATTTAAAAAAAATTTAAAACGGTTGTGAAGTTGCTCTTTTTGTTATGTTTTTGAAATTGTTGAGAACTGAAGCTTAAAATTTTTTATATGACACTGAACGTACAATGTAGCTAAAAATATAATATTTATATTTTTTATCAAATTTTGAATTTCTATTACTTTTAAGACTTAATTTTTGAAATTTTTAGCTATTTCTTCTTTTACTAATTTTGATGCTCACACACACACACACACACACACACGTCAAGTAAAAAACATATAACAACTTTACTTTAAATTCATTTATTTTCAAAAGTACTTAAATTTCTTACATCTTTTTGGCAATCTTTAAATTTTTTTATGAAATGCGTTCCAAATAACATTTTTGGCCACCAAAGGTGCAAACTGTTTTCTTAATAATTATTAAATTCTTCACTTAAATATTAGAATGAAGCAATCGATAAAATAACATTTAAATTATTTAATTACAGCAAACGATAAAAAATTGAAATGAACAATAATATACATTTCAGATATTACAATAAAAAGGAACGATAAACTGTTATATTGAATGTATTTTAAGCTAAATGTATTTATTGCTGCCATAAAAGGAATTAATTTTTGTGAATGTTTTATTTCAATTCAATGAATAATATAGGGAAAATTTATAATGAAATGTTTTTGAATAAGGTGACCACAAACTTATACGCAAAAACTTTTGTGATAAAATTTCGAAAAGAGGTTAGTTATATATTTTGTCGTTTGGTGGGTAATAAATATGATTGCGATATTGAAGCTAATAATAGCTATGACTTTATCTACTAATCAAAACAGCAGTAGAATCAAATGTGTCCATAAAACATTTCAGTTGACTAATTTAGATTATCATTTAACTTTATTGCTACAAAATATTTTCGAGACAACAATAACAATAAAATTTTTTCAAAGAACAACTTTCTTTAGACGAATCAAAACGTAAGTATCCTCAATGTGCTTTTAATCAAAACACCATCTTTAATTTTTTAACATGATCAAATCCATTAGGAGGTTTTTGCATTTCTATATGAATTTCGAATTTTACAATTTTTAAAAGGGTGATGAACAAAAATTTTTTTTTAAGCATTTTGTTTTTTAATTACAGAACATACAAAATGTATAAAACTTAATTATGAATGACACTTGTTATGAATATAAAAATGAATAAAAACAAATCCTTATAGATTATAAAAAAAATATACATTCTAGATAAGACTGTAATTAACTCTATTAAAATGATAAAATTTTTATAAAATATAAAACATGTAAAAGTGTTTCGATTTTTTTTAAATGAATCTAAATACGTATACTTATTAATACTTATGTTTAGGTATTATGAAATAGGCTTAACCCGGCCCTCTTATCAATTTTTCAGTAAAGTTGCTAAATATAAGAATTACTAGTATTTTTTTTTTTTATCTTCGTTAATTACCAGTTTTATTTATGATTTTTTTTTCAAAATGCATATCAATTCCTTTAATATGATTGTTGATTATCTCAAACATTGTTATTAATTTGGATGGCACAAGCTTTTGGAATAAAATGTTCTGAACAGATTTGTATGGCTATGTACTACAGAAAGATATTACTAAATTATTTTATAGTAAATAGCAATAATTTTTTATATATATTTTTTCTTAAATTGACCAACAAGACTAAATATTTTTCTATTTTACTATTAATAAAATAAATACAATAAAAGCTAACTTGAATCAAATTATGCTAGTCGTTTTTTTTGGATGTAGCATATGCATACCAATAAATTACAAAATTCCTCTTAGTTATAAACTTTCTAAATTACTTATATTTTATACATTATTTTGCTATATAACAACTAATTTAAAAACATTTTTTGAAGAAATAAAAAAAATTCAATTCATTTGGAGACCAAATAGATATTTAGAATATTCTTGATTGGAATTTAAGTAATATGATTTATAGCTTTTGAAATATAATAATCTTTTGCTCGTTGTAACTAAAGTTTAAGGTCATTTTATGTTCTCTGAGTACTGCATTCGTTAAACATGAATAATAGAAGAACATCTTATCTCTTTACATCTCAACTGCATTATATTTGAAAGAATAAAAATAATTTGTTTATCTTTCAAGACACTTGCTTGTCATGTTATTCGAGTGAAAATAATTGTCAGAATAATGGCATATTATTCTAACATTTATTTTTTTATCATTCATTTTCTTGTAACTTATAATTGGATAGAAGAATAAATTTTTCCATTTTAATGATTGTCAAAGGAATCTTTTCAACAAAGTTTCAGCAGACAAAATTACATTGTTCATATTGTTATTTTATAATATATTCCTTCAAAGAGAACAATAGTTAGAGAAAACTTATTCACTTCTGTTTGCTGAAGCATTAAAAAAAAAAGATGAAATAAAAGATCAATAGAACGAAAAGTACATTGAAATATCATTTCAAAATCCGTGTAATAAGTTTAATGTTTCAATTTCATTGCCATTTTAAAGTTTGCTTGCGGCGTTAATTATTCTAATGAATATAAATAAAAAATATTCTAAAATAGTTTGAAAAGAAAATGTAATATTTTTTGATTTGAAAAAGTCTTTATTTTTACGTTGTAAGTTGCAAAAGTTTAATAGTTATTCTACAAACTATTTGAAAATTTCAGCTTTATTACAGATTTTGTCCTTTTTTTTTTGACAATTAATAGAATATACATTTTTAATTTACAACTATTATTTATGTATAATATTTGGTTAACAAAATAATTTGTTGCACATGGAATTTTGATTATTAAACAATATATATGAATGTCCACATAAAACCATTTAGATTTCTGTAAAAATAATTAAATATTGGATTTAAATGTTTCGAAGATTGTAAAAAATTACAATAATTATTATAAGTTTCTTTTTAACACACACACACACACACACACACACACACACACACACACACACACACACACTCACACACACACACACACACACACACACACACACACACACACACACACACACAGTATTGGTTTTCATAAATTAAGCACAAAACACGAAAATGGCGACTATTCAAAAAGTTACACCTGGAATGTGATGAAACTGAGCCATAGTATATGATACATAGTAAGGTATTAAATAACATGAAAAATTAAAAAAAAACTACCAGACAATATATATCACATATTACGATATTTTAGAAATTAGCATATGTATAAAACTATCAAACTGAATGTTTTAGTTTAGTATTAAAAAGTACCTTAAGTGTGGAGTATGATTACCCCTAGAAGCAATACAGCATATACAGTGATGCGTGATACTGTCAATGTTGTGTATCTACGAGTTCATTAGGAAGTGAGAGCTATTGCTCATTCAAAGCATTTGTGGGCAAGTGTCTGATGAGGTATACTGAGAGCAACAACATGTCTTCCAAAGCATTCCAAGTTCGACGGGATTCAAATACAGTGATCGAGTTGATTATTATTCCATTCTCTGAATCGCTTGATGCTGAAAATAATCTTTCACAATACGAGTCTTGTGTAGATTATTATTAGAATTCTGTAGGAGGAAATCATTACTTGTTGCATTGGCATTAGGGCAAACATAAGCATCAAATATATCATCTCTATAGATATAAAATTCACAGTTCCGAGAGGGAAGATCTGGAAGTCTGTGCGTTCACTCAAAGAGACATCAACTTAAATACAGACACTGTCTCCTCTGTATGAATCTCTTTCACAGATGTTTCGTGAATGAAAACATGTGCCCTGTTCTCTCCTAATCAAACAACACCTACTATTTCTGAGACTAAATCTGATTTAGACTCATCCATATAAAGAATAAATCTCCATTGATTAGCTGACCAATCTCATACGTTTCCTTTTGCGACGTAACAGGAGCATTACACAAATGACTGGTCGTCTTGAGTAAAGTCAACTTTTGTAAAACTTTCTATGCATGGTAGACGCTGACATCAACCTTCCGCCTGCTCCTGCAAGAGAGGCTATTAGTTGAGTTCAGGCTGCTGATTTATTCCTTCACGCATATAACCGCAAATGTCGGTCATTGGCTCTTAGGCGTCCTTGGCCAAGACTTCTGGATACCTAATCGATTGTTTGAAATTGTTTGCAAAGTCTAGGAACCATAAAAGGACTGACATTTAGTCATCTGATTACTTATGTTTGCAATTGACCACCTGCCTCTAGTATCCCAATAGCTCTCCTTTGTAGTTCGGGCAAATAATGTCTCGAGGTCCTTGTAGCGAATTGGCTATCTCAGATTTTTTATCTCAACTATCACAGCGATGTCTAGCATGCATTTTTCTGTTCCTCAAAACGGACACATTTCGATGCTACTAATTTGTATATTGTCACTTTATTCAGCACCTTTTATTTAACAACATAATTAATGATTTAATCCGGATAGGTTCATTTTTGAACGAGTTTACGCTATTTTTGTGACACACACACACACACACACACGGACAAAAAATTAGCGAACCTAGAAATAATTGCGGGATCGTAACGACACTTGGCATGAAGGTACATGTCGGGGAGATATGCAAATGATTAGAAATCCAGTGTGATTGCTCATTACGTATAGCCGGTAGAGGGCATTTAACTTCAATATCCGTGGAGTAAAAAACAGGTAATCAAAGCTTATTTGAGTGTGCTGAATCATTTACAAAGGAAGAGCTGAGGTAGACATACCGTTACGCCGTTTTCGAAGACAATATGAGCAGCTGTCGCAGTTCGAGAGGGGGAGAATCATCGGCATGATGGAAGCTGGGTGGTTATTGTTGATTGTGTTGTGAGGAAGTGTTGGGACCAGTGGATCCGAGAGAGATGTCATTTACACGAAGATCAGACTCAGGACGTTCTCAACAGACCAGTCGTCAAGAAGACCGCCACATCGTAAGAAATGCACGCGTACAGCCAACTGCTTCAACGAACGCCATCCAGGCACAGGTAGCATCTTCAGAAAGGACCCCTGTGTCTTCTCGAACCATACAAAGATGCCTGGATGAAGGACATTTGGGATCGCGGCGCCCATTACTTGTGATGTCCTTGACGCTCAACCATCAACGTCTCCGTTTGGAGTGGTGCCGTGCACGAGGAAACTGGACTGCAGCGGAATGGAACCAGGTCTTCTTTAGCATCGAATCCAGATTCAATCGCAGCAGTGATGACATTCGTGTTCGTGTGTGGAGTCCTCGTGGTGAACGCCTCGATCCTGCCTTTGCTTTACAAAGACACACTGCTCCCACATCTGGTGTAAGGGTATGGGGTGCCATTGCCTACAATACACGGTCACTCCTAGTATTGATCCGTGGCACCATGACATCCTGCAACCACATGTGTTGCCACTAATGCAATGGCTCCCAGGAGCCATTTTTCAGTAAGACAATGCTCGGCCTCACACTGCAAGAGTGTCACAAGACTGTCCCATACTGTTTCTTCCTTTCTTTGGCCTGCCCGATCCCCAGATTTTTCTCCAATCGAGCACACATGGAATCATTTAGGACGGCGAGTTGAGCATCCCACGAGTTTGAACGAACTAGAGGCAAGGTTACAGCAAATATGGAACGAAATGTCTCAAGATATGATACAGAACTTGTAGCCTCAATGCACGATTGTATCGCATCATGCTTCGCGCTACAGGGGGTTCAAAAGGGTATTAAATCCTCTGTTCTTTTGCCTTTTTCTCTGAAATAAAGGATCATTATTCTTTGATTTTCTAATCATTTATTTATATCAAAGTAGTCATTACGTATGTAAAATTTCGTTTCATTTTGACGACTCCTTCTTGGTGTGCTAATTTCACTACCAGCCCGTTTCGCTGGGTAGACAATATAATATTTCGTATACGTAAAATATCACCCTATACGTAAAATATCAAGAAAAGTTTCAATTTTTAAATGATAATGATAATCTAAATTTAAAATCTTAAGAAATTGATTGTCTTTAATAATGATTATCCACCACTTTCAAAAATATGAGAAAAATAAAAAAAAAATTAGTAAAAAGTCACCCCATATGTATGTATGGATAAAACTCATTCCTCCGTATACATGTTACACCTTATATTGAAAAATATACAACTTTTTGTTAGAAGATTCATCATGTGCTTAGCTTTCAAATGAAATACCCTCGCAATGACATCGTGTCTATCATAAGATTTTCGCAATACTAAAAAAAGAAGTCGAGCAAGTCGGACGTCCAAAATGCCTTACGTATTTCATAGCGTCTTGAGTTCGTTCATGCATGTAGCGAGGTTCTATAGTAAACGAAGATTGTCTTGCATGTGCGCTACTCCGTAAGAAGTCGTCAGTTTAGTATTTTTCAAAATCCCGCTAAGTTTTGGAACTGAATTACACTTTCATCAACCGTGGGGTTCCAAACTCATTTGTCTCTATTCCTAAATCTGTACGTTTCCTAATTTCGACATGCACGAAATTTCACATAAAGAGCCCCTTCGCCAAAATCTTGCCAATTCTCCACCAGCTCTTCAATATTAAATTATTTAGTATTTTTCCATTTCGCACACGCAAATCTCACCAAGTAAACTTAATTGGTGACAATAAACAGTATACATGGGAAAAAAATATATATTCCGTTTGGCGTCGGTCATATCATTTTTGGAATAAAGCCGCCAAAATTTACATAACCGATGGATAAGAGTAGATTAATGGATGAAAATTACATTTTGGATAAGGCTTCCGTAAAATCCGTTCTTACTGAGCGTCTACATTGCAAAATGAGACTACATTGCAAATATATATATATAATATTGGAGCTCTTCTACGGTAATATAATTTCAAATCCTCCTCCCCCGGCCTTTACTCAAACGCATTATTTCAGCTATTACAAGTATCCAGTGATTGAAAGTTCATCAGAACTTGTCGACTCCTCTCCATTGGAATAACATAGATATATTGTTTCTATTATTTGTAAAGCTGGAAAAGTTCAATTGCACACGGTTACAGGCCATGTGACTAGAAAGGGAAAAATTCTTGTTTAAAAGTTTTGATTGAAAATTTTTCTTCTTGTTTATAACATAATTTCGGTCATAAAAATAACTTATACTGAGGTTCTTTTGATTTGAATTTCATTTTGAAAATTATGTGATAATTTTTTGTTTCCATGAGATTTTAATTTTATAATGTATATTGCGTGATTATAGAAATTAATGCAAACAAGCACACAGTAATTATGTTATTGTACGTAAATTTGTGTTCATTTTGCTTTTTCATGCTGAGTACAATGTGTATGGATGAGCTATAATTTTGCATTAATTTGTTCCATATGAAAATTATTGAAACTGTATAATATTTTAAGAGTACCAATTTAGCTTGTAAACCTTGGGATGTTTATTAAATAACTATTACATATAAATTATATTAACAAAATTAATCCCATTCATTGTAAATATAATTCAGAACGCATGTTAAATTTTTTCGGATTCTCTTTTCTTCCCTTTTCCCTTGCTTTGAGATACGTAAGCAATTTTGTCTTTCGAGCAGGAAACACTAACTCACTGGTCTAATTTTAGCCCACTTCCTTCTGTTAATATATATTTCTTTGTACAACTGACCCTTCCAGTGTATTCTTCCCTTATTGATTTTTTTTCTTTTCCAGAATTAGAAGCGGAAAAAAAAAAAAAAAAAAAATGGAAAAACTCCTTCGCTAGAGATTTCATTTATTTATTTTCTTCCCCCTCTGATATTGTAAAGTAGAACAGTGATACATTGGAGAAAGAGGGCACTGTTTAGATGGTTTATTCATGAAAAATAATTAATTCAGAAACCTTTTTTAAATTAAAAATGTTATTTTAAAAAAGAGATTTTGCTTATTTTGGTATTTCAGTGTTATAATGTTTAGATATTTTGTATCAATATGTGTTACAATTTTAATGTGGCAAATTTATTTAGTAAAAACTGCATTTGAAATCAAAGGAGTATATTCATAGTAAATAAGAATTTATCGAAATTAAATAAAATATTGACAGTGTTATATGCATAATTTTAATTTTTTAACGAAAAATTCTTTTACTTTCTTTCAGTTTCTTATTATTTTTCTTTCATTATATTAAGACCAAAATTATGTGAATAAATTTTAAGATTTTTTTATGAAATATATATATTTAAAGTAAACTATATATTAAGTGACTAGGAAAGTAAGTGATTAGGAAAAATAAAATTTTATATAAAGTAACAACTACCTATCGAACAACAAATTTGCTGAAACAATATCGTATTTGGGCAAGGGAAAAAAGTAGACTTTCTAATTTTAGCTCACAAAAAATGGATTTAATCGTGTCCATTGATACACGTATCATAGACATAAGAGATATCATAATTAATTGTGATAAACAGGATGAAGAATTTTGGGCAGACCATCTTAAAAATAATGCAACAAAAGAAGAAAACGACCGAATAAGAGAGAAACAGATGCATTCGAATTGGAATTTTTTTTCTGAAAATTGGAGTTTATAACCCATCTACGAAGAAAAAATGCTACTTTCACAAACCAACTTTCACAAATAGGTAATGATATGTGCTGACACCAATGTTACATTTCCTGTGCCTGGAGAGAAACTCAATGGCCTGACAAAAAACAGGGTCCAACCTTTGCGATAAACATTATTGACGTGGCAATGGGTGTTGGACATATTTGAAAAACAGAAATGTTCACAATGGTTGTGGATAAAAGCGTTTGAGGAAAAGTTATTCCAAAAGAAATGATTGCGCAAAAAAATTTCAGATGAAACCGAAGTACTGACTTGTTGAGCGCGTCAGGGAGGGTCCTAGATCTCCGAAAAGGAAAATGGCACTTCTCTGAATCCTCTGTGAAACATTGTGACTTCATCGAAACACCATCAAACATCAATGTTCTACTAGCAGTTCAAACTGAGCCACATCATTGTAGCCTTCAAGAAAATGAAGGTACACAATTCTTTTCTCAACAACAAGAATAACTAAATTCCATTCTAGAAAAGTTCGAGAAATGTTTTCGACCGGGGGAAGAACTAACACCTTTTTTAATGAACACCGAATCAATACTAGCGACCATCTCCCTATTGCTGAACCATCTTAAAGGTTGAATCCAATAAATAAAGAAATTTCAAAGAAATAAATAGACAAACTCTTAGCTGATGGAATAATCGAAGAATGTGAATCCCCCATGCACCACCGGTTGTTTTAATTATGAAACCGAACGGATCGGGGAGATTATAGGAAAATGAACGCGATTGCAGCTGCGGAATCTGACCCACTTCTGCTCATGAATTACCTTTTCCATGACACAAGTTAAGACCGGTTTTTAAGACTGTTATTCGATTTAAGGAATGCTCTTACAACTTTACAGAGGGTTATTGACTGCTTTTGTAATGGACTTAAAAGAGATTCTAACTCTTACTTATCTCGACTATACCATTTTTTTTTGTAATCATTCTAGAAAAACATCTCAAATTCTACAAGCTGTTTTCGACAGGCTGTTCTCTTCAAAATTCAAGTAAACACAGAGAAGTGTCTCCTTGTTTCAAGTATTTAGGATTCTGGATCACATAATATGGAATCTCAGTTGATCCTGAAAAGATTTCTACTATTCAGAACGCTCCATCTCCCAAGAACGTAAAAATGAAGTAAAATCTTTCCTTGAAACTTGTTTCTGGTTTAGAAGGTACATTCAAAATTTTGCGGAAAAATTCCTGTCCTCTTAGAGATCTAACAAAGAAGAGAATCTAACAGAAATGGGGTTTCAATCAGCAAGAAATTGAAAAAGCATTTGAAAACTCAAAAACTGTCTCAAAACTCCCCCCGCGCTGAAACAGGCAGATATCTTCGTATTGGTACAAAATCACATGTTGCTCACACATATGCGAACAATAATGCTCTTTTATCAGTTTTATTTCAAGATTCAGGGTCAGAACATTCTATCTAATATTTCAGCAGACTATTTTCTCAGACAGAGTGCAGTTTTTCTACCATAGAAATAGAAGCTCTCGCTGCAGTATGAGCTCTCAAGTAATTTCGTGGCTATGTAGAAGTAACAGAGGTAACTGTGGTTTCCAAAAACCAACATCTAAGATGGCGAGTTAGCCTCAAGTTTCCAACTGGATGACTTACAAGATAGGCACTTGAAATTAAATCTGAAAGTAAAGTATATCTTTGGTAAATTAAATGTTATTGCAGAATGCTCTTCCGCCCACTCTGCGAAGAGGAAGTCTCTCCTTGCGAGGTCTTCAACATAGTCATAGCTGGCATGCTTGTCAGAAGCACAAAAAATGCTCGAATCCCAGATCATGGATGATAATTTGAGGAAAATAAGAAATAGTTTTGAGTCCCTAAAAAATTGAAGAATATGCTAACTGGACTTTGAATGAGGAATTTTATAAGAAAACTTATTTTGTGTTACCGATGTTACATTATAAATGCATTGACTAATAATTTAATGTTATTTATTCTTCATCATATAAATATTACTTTTATTTTTAAGACACTGTTCTTGAAAATAATATTAATATTTGTTCGTTACAAAATTCATTTATTTGAAAAAATTATAGCATTGCTTAAAAGTTTTCATTATATTAAAAAATATTATTTCACCTATTTATATTTGGATTCATACAAGAGTTATGCGGGATATAATATATGTATGTATTTATTCAGTTAGAGTTTTTATTTTTATTTTAATCTATAAGATTAAATAAACAAATCAAAAGAGAGAATTCTTTTTCATATAATCAATAGGAAAATAATTTTTCCTCTATAAACAGATGTATTTATAATAAAGAACGGAACAAAATAAAACATTTCTTAATGCTTGAAAACGGATCACATATCCAACACTCGAACTCCCGTAGTGGAACAATTCTAGATTGAAGTAATTCTTTCAATTTGTTTTGAAAATAAAGACATTTCTTTGCACCTTTTTTTTCTTTGAAAAACTCGAGGAAATCTATTGAGTTTAATAGTTTTGCCCTCGGGAACTGTCTTCAAAATACTCCTTCGGTGCACAACTCATCCATTATCAGAATATAGCATCAGAAATATAGCATCTCGTGGAAAATATTAGAGAGCGAAACATATATTTAAAGAAAGATCATTTATTTCCTTCTTGGCTTCGTCATGATTACTAAAATACATTCATATGACTCCTATAAACATAGATTACTTAGCAACACACATTTCCACATTCTTAAATTTTCTTTTAATCTTCGTTTCCAAAGGATTATACTTCAACTTTTTTTATATTTTTTATTGGTCATCACATAGCTAGTAAGAAATTTTTTTTCCATTCGTATTTACGTGTTTCATTATTATACGATCTACGTCTTTACAAATAATGTAGGGAAAAGAATGTTTTTAAAGTTTGTAATTTTTGTTCCTCGAAATATCGAATTTTAGAGTTTGTGAAATTTCAAAGGTATTTACTAAACGGTGCTGTTAGTTGTTTCTGCATTGTAATATCCTCTTTTTCATAATATGCAAAAACATTTTTGCTTATAAGTTTTCTGAGCTATGAATTAGATATAAAATATTTGTATTCATTAATTCTAAATATTAAGATTGAAATTTTTGTTTCGAATGTGTTAACGTTTATACTTTTTATCAGCTATAGTTCTCATATAAAACTAAGTGAACTTGATAAATAATAAGAACTTGACTATTTTTTTTTATCTAATTGCATGGATTTTATCCGAACACAACTTTTCATTTTTCTATGGATAACTATGTTAAAATAAACTAACAAGAAATATTAGAGCTATCTAAGAGCTTTCTCTTAGAGAATTATAATTTCTAGTCTATTCTATTCATTTAATAAGCATTGTTCCCCGTTAGATTTAAAATTTTACACACACATATGTACGCCCTCTCACAATTCAGAACATATTAAGCTTGAAGTTATAATTTATATAGATTTACATATTTTTGGTTATCCACCCCCATTTGCTTATAAGGTTTTATTCACATTAGATTATTTTGACCCTATTTATAAATTTAATTTATTCAGGCTTGATCATTTTAGAGAATTCTTACATGTCATTTGGAAATGCAAGATTATTTGACCTTAACTTCAAACATGAATTTGAGCAATTACTTGTGTTTACTGCATAAAACATTATTGTATTTTCTGCTGAGGCACGATATCATTAAATTAATTTAACCATAGATTGTCTCCTGAGGCTTTACTGGCAGTGTTATTCAGCACAGAGCATTGTCAAATTATTTGAAATGATCAAATAAAAACATTTATTCAGAAATATTATATAGCATTTTTTATTGAAGGTATAGTTTTGGATTTTATTGCTTAATATAATAGCATAAGTCTCTTAAAAAGTCTAATATCAGATACAAGATACAGCAAGATTAATTCATAAAAGGAAATTATTTATTGAAGAAGAGTGAAAAAGTTTTTAAAGAAGAAAAGCTATGAATGAGACTGGAGAACTGGATTTTTATGAGCTTATTCTTATTTTTGTTACTTTAATTTGTAAGTGCAATTTTATTTTGTTTCATAGATTCTACCATTATGATAAGCTCCCACCTATACTCAAAATGATTTATGCAAGTGACCAAAAGCTACGTTAAAATTTTTTTTTGTATCCTCGGTGCTAGAGGAGAGATTGACGTTTTGTATGTGAACTGTATTTCTTCTTGAAGAGAATAATAACCATCTAGCAATATATTAGTAAGATTGTGACGACATCTTATTATCTGCCTCATCTGTCATCTTTAAATGTTACTCTAACAATAGAATATAAATTTCAACTTAAGTTCAAACGCAGACCAAGTAAATATAAAATAGTCCCTTCTGTCTGAATTATATGCTTATTTAATCTTTTAATAAGGGGACGGGGGCTAGCTCTCTCGCAGTGTTTACTTACCTTCTTTCCGACTACTACTAAGTTCTATAATCTATCAAAGAATGTGTTTGCCAGAATAAGACGCGAATACCTCCTGCAATTGCTCCGACTGCGTTGATTTTCGATCTCACCAAATCCGCTATACACGCCAAGATACTTCCTCCCGCATCGCACTAATTATCTTCTCATTACCATAACCTTCAATTTCAATTCAATTCTCAATCGTTTTATGCAACTTAATTAAATCTATTCTCTCCACTTCCAAAGTTTACCGAATTGAGTTCTATTTCATTGGGTAAAACCTGGCAACTTAAATATAAAATCAGAAAGAGAGCCCAGATGTTAGGAGAAGAGAAAAATTCACGAATAGCCCATGTTAGCCTACTTAGGTCTTACGATATGAAGACTTTAGATATACGAATTATTTCTGTCATTGCAAATTTATTATAGGTTATTTCTTAATAAATTTAATTTAATAGTTTATTTCTATATGGTTTATTTATAATGAACTTCATTCGAAAACATTTTTATTAAATTGTTTGGGTTATTGATTTACTTAAAAATGTAGGATACTGTTATTTTATCTTACAAGTTGGAAATGTAATGAAATCTGAGAATTTAATCTGTATAAAATAACTATTTTATTTTTCTGTAAGTTTTGAGTGAGTTTATTTCTTCTGAGAAAAAAAAAATGTACACAATTTAAGTCTAGACTACATAAAATAAGCACTGAAAATTTTTTAAATCAAAAATTCCAAGCAACGAGAAATTTTTCCAATATTTTATCTTTTTACGTCCGTTTCACGTACTATTCAAATTAATATTAATGGATTTATAATACAAAAATCAAATCTTTGCTGTTGAGGGAAAGCAAATTCTCTATCACTATATTTTGCGATTTACAAATTGTCCATCAACTTTGGAATCTTATTACGCAGTCAATTTTAAAATTTCTGTTAAGGCATAAATATATTTTATCGACTTCATAAAACAAAAATAAAAATTTAACAAAACTGAGTATTTAATTTCGAAGAGTTTAAAACAACATTTTGGCAAACAGTTATTGAATAATTTATTTGTTTCATACACTGTACATTTTGATTTTCTTTCCAAACTTAACAAAATTGATTTATTTTACTAACAATTACTTTAAATCTTAATTTCTATGGGTAACTATATTGATACTTTTTATTTATGTAATATTTTATTTTATTTTAATGCCTCTTTTAGTTTTCTATCTACAAAGTGCGTTATAGAAAATTATCGGAAGATTTACCTTTTCTATTACTAGTCGTATTTTATTCAACTGTCCGAGTTAGAGTTAAACTTATTCAGTTATAAATGTACTTTAACTGTCCTTGAATGCATTGATTCATCTCCAGTTTCCTCCTTTTTTGAAGCTTTACTTCCTACCATGAAGAAAAGTTTCAGTTTTTTAAGTCTAGAAGTCTTAGAGTTATTTTTTTTTTCGATTCTGCTTTAGTTATTGTAGAGTTTCTACAAATCAGGAATTTTAACAAGATATCCTAAACGAGAATGAAGTCGACTTTTTACTTAATCTAATAATTTATAAATTTTGAGTTTGAAAAGTGCAACCAAACTGAGCCTCGGGCTGAGGTAAATAAAAGAACAACTTAACAGAAACGGAAATAAAATTTAAATTGGACTTAAAATTAATTCGAAAACAAGAAAATTATCCCAAGTCCAAATTCAATTTGATTCCTCATCATCTTCAATAGTTGTAGAAGGTACTTTCACTACAGAGGTAAACGAAATTCACAAAATTAAATATCTTGTGTTCACAACATCAGTCTCTATAGTTTTCAACCATGCCCTTTTGTGCAAACAGCAAAATACAGATAATTTTCTTTCTTGGTATATTTTTATTAACATGATAACTTCTCAAGTTGAAAAAGTAGAAACTAAAAATAGAATAAAATCCTACAAAAGGAATGAATCGAAGTAGAAAAGGTTTTACCTTTAGTATTCTGATGGATATTTCTTAATTGGCATGTAGTACTTGCGTTGTGTGTTTTAGGCGCATTAAAATAATGATCAATTTATGACAGATTGCCTCTTTCAGATACATTATTATTATGGAACGTTATTAAACAGCTCCATCACTTTTTGAATAATCAAAAAATATCTCGCGTTCGTCCCTCTATACTGATGTGATTTGTTTCCATCATAATCATATTATATTCTAGGAATTTGAGTTGAAATATGTATTGTACATAAATATCGTTACTAACCATCTTATCTGGATTATTTTGATATCCCGTCACTTTTTTTGTGAGTCAGGGTACTAGATTAAAAAATAAATGCAATAAAGACAAAAATAAATGAATGCTTTATAAAATATTTTAAGATGTATATAACGTTATTAATTCTTCATATTATTAGCATTAAAAAGAGAAATTTAAGCTACATAATATTTTGCAGGAATATTTTAGTTTTGAGATAAAAAATGTTTTGTTTTTCATATGTAATATATGTACCATTTCATTTTAATAATTATGCGTATATACTAACAAGAGAATACATGAGGGAGGAGGCAACATTTACGAAAACTTTTTTCTGAAATTTTAGGAAGGAGAATGGTATATATAGACATAAAGAATATGCATGTAAATCAAATAAAAAGTACGGAATAATCTCAAATGAGACTTTTATTCAGCAAACAAATTTAGAACTATGAGTTTAATAGAAATAACAAAAGTGATATTTTACTTTAAATCAATATAATTAATTATAAATAATGGTATTAAGATGCAAGGCGTAACAACAAGAAAATAAAAAACCTATCTCGACTTTACTGATGATGTTGATATCTATTTCTGCGGGCGCCTAGGCCACTTGCATATCGTCTAACTCGTATCTTGTAACTGTGATGAAGAATGGTTGTGTGTGGAGAATTTATCACGCTGGATAGTTAGTCAGTGGAAAATCTATTGAAGAGTTGAAGAGATGTAAGGGGAATCAAAAGATAAGCCTTTAATTTTGCTGAATTTTTCATTGAATGGAAGGTAAGGTACTAAACAAGCTGCCAGTAAAGAGGAACAAATTAATTTAAAAACTATCTCGACTTTACTACTTAGCGAGAAGTACACATAGCAATAAATAAATAAATAAATAAATAAAAAAATAAATAAAAAAAAACCCTAACTAACTAGAGGTTGCACTTAGCTTCTGTTCATGGCTCTTTGCATAAGTTTTTGAGATTAAATGGGCTCTCACATGTGGATTTCATCGGTCTGTAAAGAATGGAAACAAAGATATTCTAATGTGATGAAATCCACAATTTGTCCAATTGGATACAGACCTATTGCGACCATGTAATTGAAGTATAACCGAATACAACCTGCGGATCGAAGGTTAATTGGATGCAACAACGGTGGAAAAAACGAGTTTCGATATAATATTCAGAAAAATCTCTTAATATGGCTTCTATCACAACACTTTCCATGTATCGTTCGATCGGGGTCTTTTATGGCGTCAAAGCTAATAGATTCTTAATTGCCTCTTTCACGATGACATGATTCTTCGTGAAATCTATGAGTTGACTAGTGGATCTGATGTTACATTCGTTTTTATTGGGAAAAAAATGGAAGAATGAAAATACTCAATTGAATTTTCTACAGCAAGAATTTATTCGATATATCATTATATTTTAGACACTTTTAACGTATGAGATACAGCCAGAGAAAAATTTTTTAGTAAAAATATGTTAAAGAGACATAGTCATTATTTTCCAAAAAATTCCATACAAAGAAGATAAGTTTAACAGAAATTCGAAACTTTTCTCGGAACTTTCAGTAGATTATTCGTGGTGTGAATTTTATTTATTATGTGCAGGCTCTTTTGTATATAATAAGATTTTCCTTACACATTTCACAGGTTATCAAATATAAGCTGGGAATTCAAACTTTATTCTTTTTAAATTTTTTTTAAATAATACTAGTTTTAAAATAATGTATAAATATCACATTTATTTAAGTTTTGAAAGAATGGAATAATTAAAATGATCTTACATATTTATAATTTACTTTTTGAGTGATATATTTCAAGAAAGATAAAAATAATACACATAAAATATTTGTCCCACAATTAGAGAGTAGTTTCTAGATGACGAATAATAATTTGAATATTTTTAGCACCTGGAAATCAATTTCAGTTTCAACTGTAAAACAAATAATAGCAGCAAAAATGTTTGCTGACAAATTATACAGAGTAACGTATAATAATGTGCTACGATATTTGATTGAAAATTAATGCCTCTAGGGCCAAAACTTTTGATTTTTTTATGTGATTTTCACAATTATTGATATTTCTGATATCCACTTTGTAATGCTCACTATGTGAAGTAAGAGGCTTACGTCCCTTCAACTTTCCTTACAAACTTTTTTCTTGTATGCTACTTAATTCAAACAACTCAGCTGTCAAGTAATGAAAAGCGAAGTTTACATATAAATTGAAGTGTAGGGAGAGGCTCAATATAGCCTACTTTGGCTTTTGCGCCAAAAGACAAAGCAGAAGTGTAAAGAAGAAGAGGAAAAGGAGACGCAGAAAGAAAGATAACAAATGAGAATAAAATTAAAATTATACGGTAATAAGAAGATTGTTAGTATGGTGGGGTATTCAGGCGTGTTCAGTTGACTTGACGAGATTAGCACTTAACGCTGTCTGAACAATCCCAGAAGGTACTCGAATCTTATTCCGGTAAAATATTCCTTTGATACGTTATAGAAGTTGTTAGTAATAGAGGATAGGATATTGATTGGGGAATCCCCCTTATTTGAGGAGTAGATAAAGATATTTTAAATATAATTGACTATTTTAATTAATTACTCCGGGCCTGAAAGTAAGTTGAAATTCGATGATAGATGAAAACGGTAACAGGATACAGTTACAACTATAATGCATTATCCCTTTTTTTTTGTCTGCATTTTTCCATGCAACTTTTAATCTTTTTTTTCATAGTTATATCCAGGGAATGACAAGCCCACAAACCTATTACAGAGGAGTTCAGGTGGTGGCTGTAGTAACCAGGTTTTAATTGCAGCTTTCACCTCGTCGTCAAAACGAAAGCGATTTTCCCTAAGGTTATCTTTCATCTTTGGGTGCACGATCGGGTGCTGCTTCAATCGCATCTCCAGGAAGGTCGCCATCTTCTTCAGATCTTAGCTCACGAGCGACACCTGGGAACAAAGAAAACAAATACATTGCATAGAAAACCCATGTAGCTCTTATCTATAACAAGAACTTTGAAAATTTCTCATCAGTTAATAAGTATAGCCATATACATATTACTTTCCAATAAAACCCTGCATACTTCAATATTTTTTATTGAATAAAACATTTTAAAATTTCATGACAATTTGTATTTATTAAAATCTGCATCGTACAATTCCCTTATAAACTTAAAAAAAAATTGCGATATTAGAAACAGCAAAAAATTTATTCTCTTTTGAAAGAAAATTTTGTTTTAGAAGATAAAAATATATGTAAAATGTGACACTTTGAAATGGCTTTCTGTCTTAAAATTATAAAATTAATTGTATCAGTGTATAAAATAATGAAATGAATTATGTAAAATTTGAAAATGCTTGATAAAATGTGTAGGAAAATTTAAAAGAGCTTTTTTACTCTAAATTTATCAGACTTATAATTTTTTTTGGATATTTTTTATATTATAAAGCTTGTTTAATTTAACAATGATTTTGAAACAGGAAAAAAAGGTATCAAATAGCATAAATGTTCAAAAACATATTTATTAATGAAAAATTGTTCCATACAAAGTTTTAAAAATAACAGATTTAGTCACTAAAGGTGGTAATGCTTTAAAATTTATTAATAAATTATTCAATTAATTATTAGAATACGAGTAAAAGCAAACCTTAATGTGACAAAGGAATGGAAATTTTATTTAATTATTCATTCACTTTCTGTTTCACGCAATCAATGATTCATTCATTTTATCCCTCATTTATTTATTCATTTTGACCAGAAAAGATATTCAGAAAAACACTTTTTTTTAAAAAAAAAGTACTCAGGTGACCATTTTATTATTAGTTATAACAATAGTCCCTTAGGTGACTTATTACGCTAAAGAATTAATTTTAGTTCATTTTATAAAAGAAATTTTATGGTTTCTACTGCTATAGAAAAATGCTTTAAATGTAGAAATTTAAACCCTGTTTCTTTTTATAATGTAATGTTTTTAATGAAAAATATTGCTTTGTGTGTTGACAGTTATATTTATCTCCCATTTTAAGAAAACTTTCATTTAAATTCTACTTATCTTCAGCTGCTTTTAAATCTCCTATTTTATTTTAATGAAATGATCTTTTAGTCTGAAACAAAAAAATAAATCTTCACCCTCTAAAGCAATAAAAAAGTAATGAATAGTAAAAATGCTTTAAATAAAAAAAAGTTTTTTTAACATAATTCTTCAATTTTTTTTAATGAAAGTTTTTTCTCAGTTGAATATGCAACTAATTAAAAGAATTATTTGAGATGATTAAAATTACACATATATTTTCGATTCGGAAACATAATACTTTGGAGTGCTTTTGATGAGAATTGACTTTCAACAATGAAACGATTACTTTTACAGATATTTATATGAGTCTTGACTTTATATAAACGGTTTCAAAGAAATACTCTTAGATTTAATTTTAGCTCCTTAATGTCATATTTATTCTTTAATACGAACAAATAATAATTAATATTAGCTGTTTAGCATTTTATAACAGATGAAGTTATGTAACTACTAGAATGTGGGACTACAAATTTGTATCGCATGTGGTTAAAAACTCAAAGGGAACTAAATGTTAATCGATTAATTTATTAAATTAACTATATTTAAATAATTTCTTAAACATAGTTCTCTCGTAATAAAATCATTTTTTAAAAGAATTAGTCAGAGAATGGCTTAAATAATTTATGTTTCAAAGCACATTCGAATTCAAAGGTTACTTCCTGAGTTCTTCTGTTCTTTTAAAAACTGTCAGGGATTTGCATACTAGATTATTTTGTTCAACCGATTCATTACATAACTCTTTTTTTTGTAATAAATGGATAAACAATTAAACTTTATATATATATATATATATACACACACACACATATATATATATCCCTTAAGACTGAGTTATTACTGATTAGAAGGTTTGACATTGAATATACCCTGAACTGTAGGGTGAAATTACATGAAAATTTTATTCTAGGAATTTTTCATATGAGATATATTCAAATATCTAAAAAGTTTGGTACCTACAATTAACTTTGTTTCGTAACCGTACTTGATAATTCTTATTTTTTAATAATAATATACCTTTTTATTATTTTATATTATTAGAATTAAAAAAAATATCTATCTCCCGATTAGAGAAAAAATATCTTTGAAAAGTGTGGAATAGATATTTGAGACTCTTATTCAACATTGGTGGGGGACCTAATTTTAAAACATTCACACCTGAAAAACTTTCAGACAGAACTTAACAAAACTTAGAGACGAAATTTAATTTTAAGACGAAAAATTACTTGCGTATAGAAAACGACATCTATTTGATAAAATTCGTTTTTAAGAGTTAAATGATTATATTTGTTCATTAATAAAATACTTCATAAATTAGTTTTACTTGAGGTAGTATTGTTGATGTCATTTTTGTTATGCACAATGAGGATTGCGAAAATTATTCAAGATGTTGCTCTTTTTTTTGATGACTGTGTATAAGCATAAGTTTGCAATAAGCAAGTTAGATGCATTTTGAAAATGTATGCAGGTATTTAAAACTTTTCTAGCTATGGGATACCTAGAAATCAAAATAAATATATTCTTCATGGAAAGTTAGAGACTTTTCTGTCAACTAATTTAACAACAACTGGGAAAATATGATTGCTTTAGTCTGAGTAAATACAGTCTTCATTCAGGGTCACTAAATATCTTAATAAGAAGAGACTTCAACTTCTTCATGATTAGTTGACAGAAAATAACCAACTTATTCAGATCCTTCGAAATGCTTTTTTTGTTCCTTAAGGCTCTTTTTCAACACGTAATCTTGTTTTACGTTTAATCAGCTTCTGAAGAACTCCAGGGCTCAACTTCAGTTCAAAAAAGAATTTTATAATTAAGTTTCGTAAACTGACGCACGGAAAGTTTTTCGCAATTTACATAATGTGTCATTGGGATGGCAATGAAACTAACTTGAAGCTCTCTTGTTCCGTACATCCAACTTTTGTTCTTTTTAATTTGTTTCCTTAACTTATCAGATGATTGAGGATTTGGATGAAAAGAGCATGCATTTTTTTCTTTCTGGAGAATAATAAATTGATCAATGTAGTATATTTTTGATCCTTTTTGCAATATATATATATATATATATATATATATATATATATATATATATATATATATCGCTTTCTTTAATTTTTAATGCAATATAAATTGAATTTATGTATGTAATAATTCTTTTGTATACATAATAAATAATCAAAAATAGATACTTTCTTCTCAACTGGTTTTTCAAAGAATTCTAGTGTACAACATATATTTCAATCACTTTACTTCTCAATTTTTTGACAATTGCAAAGGAAATATTACTTGAAATATTTTATTATGTAGATATTTATGAAACTAACACATAAGCGTAGTACAGTGTTTTTGCTATCTTATGTTTAATTCTTACAGTGTGAAAAAATACCTCTGAAAGCCGGAACGAAACCATAATAAGTGTGTTATAAAATCAATTAAAAGCCTCAGCCATATCTGGAAAAGGTAATTATAGAATACTTCTTAGATAATCATGATTCCTTTAAAATTAGAATAGAATGGGAAATTAACCTTAGGGGGTAAAATGAGAGGAGTGGATTATATATATATATATATATATATATATATATATATATATATATATATATATATATATAATAATAATAATAATAATAATAATAATAATAATAAAATAAAGAAATATTAGAGCTAAATAACAGAAGCAATAGGGTGAAATAAATAAAATGTATCTAAGTGTTTAATTCTATATTTGCGATTTTCATTTTATATGACTTACATAGAATATAGGACGTCCAAGGAAGAAGAAAAGTAACTGCGATTCAATAAAGCAATTAAGAACATATTGACCTCACATCTTTGCTTAATAGAGCATGAGAATGACATGTTAGCTACCAACAGACGCCCTAAATATTTTTACCACATCGTAAATATCATTTGACAGAAAAAATTATTGCTGGTTGAATAAATGAAATCTGTCCTTTATATGTTAGTTTTAAGGGAATTCAAACTTATTGTGTGTGTTATAAATAGATAGAATAAAATCATTAAAAACGTCTTAAATTTAAGTAAGGTATAAAAAATATTATAGAATTTTCTGTTTTAGAGATACATTTCTTTTAAATTTTATCTTATAATCTTTTTATTATTTTAAACACGTAACTAGTAATGAAAAGGACTGATTTTTAAGTATTATAATTTTTTTAAGAAAAGTGATTAATAGTTTTTCTTTTGATAAGACTATAAAACAAACAATTCTTATATAAGTATTTTTTTTAAATAAACTTTTATTTTGTTACAAGAACGCTTCTCATATGTGGAATTATACACTACGTTAAATATTAAAAAGCATAATCTAAGATTTTTGGAATGCAATTTTGAATTTTAGGAATTGATGCTTAATGGGTAATTGACAAATTTATGTCGTTTACTGACAAAAACTCAAATTTATTATAAATAAAACATGCTTTCGAACATTGATAAAGTTTTATAAGTGGTCCAACTAATTGAAAATATACAATTATCATTAATGAAAAATTCAATTCTTCAGGTTTGTGATCATTTTTAAACATGATGGGTGTGTTCCGACCGAGATCACATAAAAGAGTTTGAATAGTTGGATAAATTATTTTATAATTTTTTCAGGGAAATCATGAACAATTTTCATTTAAATGCCTTTCATATAATTTAAATTTTTTGAATACAGCTATTTTTATCTATGTATTTATTTTCAGTGAAAAATCTACATTATAAACATAAAACCTATTTTGTGCAGTTTTATTTCAGTTATCATACGTTTAATTGTAAAGCGTTTATGATTTTGACTTCTTAGCTTTAAACTCTTATATTTAAATTATTGATACACTTTAATTAATAATTATTAGAATAGAACATTTGAATATTTAAACTACTACACGCATATTGTTTTTGTAACACAACAGGGAGTTATAATAATTATTTATTTAATTCTTTTTCAGTAAAATTACTTCAGTTTCCAAATGAATAGCAAAAATAATTTAAGGAATTGCAAAGTTGTAAGTCTTAAGGGGTATTTAATTTAATATTATGTCTATAATGAAAACGAAGTAATTTGGTGTGAAATTTAGTAAAATTGAGCTATTTCCTTTAGAAGAATTCAGAGAAAACTATAAACTAGTGGTGTGCGGATTAAAGAAACCCGAGGTTTCTCCAAACAAATTCTTTTAAATCAATACTAAGAACTTTAGTTAAAAAAATAGACATTTTGAAAATGTGCGGCACTAGAAGAGCCATCGTCATTACTGACTCATGTACTTTTTATCAGATAAATAATTCGGTCCCTAGGTTAAACCTTTTTAAAGTCCCTAATGCTGCTCAAATTAATTGCAAAATCTTACGATTCTAGTTCGAAAGTAATGATTTTACACACCTTTTGGGTAATTGTTATTCGATCGATTGAGCTCTGAAACATCTTGACTTATTTTAGTACTTTTCGCAATTTTTAAATTAAATACGGAAGTCATTCTGAAAGAAACGAATCTTTCCGTTCTGAGTACTGGCATCAAATAGTTGTCCATTTAATGAGATGGCTATAGACAGAATGAGCCGTTTTATCGGCGGATTTGAGTCTTTTTTCTTTAGTCTCATTAAATTTTAGTAAAAATATAACATAGATAAACGAAAGATTACACTTGAAGTATCTTTTCTGTTGCTTTTAACGACGAAGGAATTAACATTTAACAACGAATTTTCTCGCTCACTTTTTTTTGAAAGAGAGCAAATAGGAAGCTATGTATCAATTAAATTTAATGAGAATTACTTTCAGAATACCAGAAGAACTTATTTAAGAATTCAAAGCACAAATGATGATTATTTTAATGCTTGATGGAATGTTTCAATTTATCTTAAAATTGTTGAAAATCTTTTTTTGTATGCATTAAAGTATTTACGATAAACATGTAAATGCAATGTTTTCTTCTCCTATTCGCTCATTAATGAACAAGTTACCATTATATAGGAGAAAACTGATACAAAAAGAGAAATGATGCTGGTAAATTAATTTTTCCTACAGATATTTGCAATAATTAATTATATTTTTACAAATATTGAATAGTAGTTAATAAATTTTTTTTATTTATACGTAGGCTCAGTAATTTCAAAAAAATAAAAATTACACTTTATATTATATATCTTAGATTAATTAACTATGTTTGAAGCATTTTAAGAGATAGTATGACTTTAATGATACTCGTACGATGCGTCACAATGCTAATTAACACTTTTACAAAGTTAAAAGTTGAGCTACAGCAAAAAGCAAACGATTTTAGTTTATTCGGAGCTCTTATGAAATTATTTAATTATTATAATAGGGAATTGTTTTAAAATCTACTAATGTTTAAAATTCTTCAACTTTTAAAAAAATTTGAAATAAAAATAAATTTTTAAAAATCTTTCATGAATAAAACTGCCATTAAGATTGTATCTCTGTATCTTTTTTATTAATGGGAATTCAGTGATTTACTCTCTCTCTCTCTCTCTCTCTCTCTCTCTCTCTATATATATATATATATATATATATATATATATAACCAATGCTCATAGAAGAAGTTGTCTGATTACGATGGAAATTGTTGGATGTGTAGAACATGCATAGAAAGGTAAGGATTAAAATTTAAAACAATTGAATGATTTACTTCAGAGTTTGGCCGTTACAAAGAGAGGAAGTCAATAAGGCATTTGTCCATCTCTGGCTTGGATGCAAGCTGTCACCCGGCATGGCATAGACTGATAAAGTTCCCGGATGGTGTCTTGTGGAATTTCGTGCCAAATTGTCTCCAACTATTGGGTTAAATCATCAACATTCCAGGATGGTTGTAATCGGCTTCTCATAACGTTACAAATATGTTCTATGGGAGAGAGATCAGGAGACCTAGCTTGCATTGCCAAGGAAGTGCAGAGAAAGCTTACAGACAATTCATAGGAACACATTTAGTGTGCGGCTGGGCATTATCTTGTTGAAAAGTACGTTCTGGGTGTCTCAAAAGGAACTGTAATACAACCAGATGTCGTCTTCGCACCACTGTACTGCCTGTCTGCCAGAAATGACAACCAAAGGGGTCTGGCTATCAAAGCAGATGGTACCCCAAACCATAATGCCCCGTTGTGGTTCTGTGGGGTGTGCGATAGTGAAGGCAGGATCAGAATCGATAGTGAAGGTGATAGTGAAAGTATATCGTCTCCATACACGTCTGTGATTGTCATCAGGACACAGTTGGAAATGGGACTCGTCTCAAAAGATTATATGTCCCCAATAAGCCCAGTTCTAAATTGATCGAGATTGACATCACTGTAATCGGATTTGACGGTGTACAAGAGTAAGAGGAAAGTGGTGTAACGGTCGGAGCGAGGGTAAATTCCACTTTCTCAGTCATCTGTCAAGGGTCAAGTTGGACACTTGCGTGCAGGCCACACGGTGGATAGTTGATAACGATGAATCCGGTTCTGTGACAGCTGCTCTGACAATCGCTCTGTCATCTCGTTCTGTTGCGGTCATCGGTCGACCGCTGCCATTCTGAAGCTGATATCTGGCGTTGTTGACCTACTCTTGGCAGCCTCGTCTAATTGCCACATCGCTTCAACCCAGATGTTGAGCGATTGTTTGATTCATCCAACCGCCCCCTTTCAACCCCACAGTATGCCCTCTTTCAAACCCTATCTACATGTAATGTGCGCGAATCCTTTGGAGAGGCATTGTTACAGCAGATATAAGATATCCGCAGTTAAGTTTCAACCGAAATTTTGACCATCCGATTGAAAATCGATCCTTATATACACCTGCTGAATGCGCAGTTCTGTTGGGCTGGAGCTCCCGCTATTCATTCATTGGGCTCAAAATTTTAATCATTTGCATGTTCGGCCTCAATGTATTTGCATATGCAATTTCATTACAATTGGGCAACTGCTTCTTGGTGCGTAGATTTTTTTTTGTTATAAAGTGTAATTAAAAAAGTAATGAAACTTGTTAATATTTACATTTTTTGTGACGCTTTAATCAGTACGAGATTATGATAGTAACAAAAGCATTCCATTTATATATAGTGTGGGATTTGACATATGAGGCATTTATGACCACTTTAAAGAGATTTTTTTGTGAGAAGACGTAATTAACAAAGAATGTTTGTTGTTAATGCTAAAAGTCTTATAAGTGCAATTGTTAAGAACACTTAAAAGGTTGTACATCCTTGTATACAAATCTGATAATGAGTTGCTTAGCTTTTTAGCATCAGAAGGTATTGAATAGAGATTTTTAACTCCAAGTAGATAATCCAAGATTTATAGTAGGCAGGAGTTAAGTTTTTTAAATATGATTTCAAGAATTGACGGGAATTCCAAGTTAACTTATGATGAGTTTTCCCCAATAACTTGTCAAACTGAGAGAATTTTAAATTCTTGCCCACTTACATCTTTATCTGATGACATGGAGGATCTGGAAGTACTGATTCCTGGTCATTTTCTTACAGATCGAGTGATAAATACCATTGTCGAACCTAGTATAACAAAAGTTTCTGAAAATAGAATTAAATATTGGCAAAAGACTATACAAAATGGTACAAACTATTTGGAAGTAGTGGAAAAATAATGAATTAAATATTTTGCAACAACAAAGTGGATGTTACAAAAAGCAACGTAAAAATTGGGGGTATGGTAATTGTATAAGAGGATGGCCTTCCTACTTGTAAATGGGTTTTGGGCAGAATTGTAGACATTTTTGTTGGAAAGGACAATATCAGAGTGGTAAATGTAAAAACACATAATGGTATCTTTAAAAGATCTATATAAAAATTGCTGTTTTACCTATGGAAAAAAAGGGATTAATTTGATTAATTTAAAGATAATATCAGTTTTAATTCAACTTGTTAATATTATTTTGTTAAAAAATAGTATTTGCTTCCTATTTTATATTTTTGTGATCATTTATATATTTAATTAATAATAATTGTGAATAAGGCGTATTGTTGATACGTGCTTGTATGTGTAAAATTTATAATTTTTTGTAAAATGGCCGTGTTTTATTTCCTGAATCTTTTGTATTCAACTAGAGAGGTTTATTGTAAAGCTATAAGGTGGCGCTCTTCTCCCTTGGAATGTGTGATAGTTGTTTATTTTAGAACCGAGTGTGAAACAAAACTATATCATTGACTATCATATTGGTGCGAGTTCCCATATAGTTTTAAATCAATAAATGTTGTTTGTTTATTTAAATGGACCGTCGTAGTTAATTGAGTGAAATTTATTTACTTATGGTAGTAACAGTGATGGAATCAAACTTCTCTGCTGTAAATGTGGTTTCGTGGGAGATAATGTTTGATTTATGTGAAGTAATACTAACCTCGAGAAAAAAATGTGAATTTTGATTTTAAACTCAAGTTTAATAGTGAAGGATCTTTAAGAAGAGTTTGAACAAAAACAACAAATGAATATGTGTTAATCAAGGGATTTTTCTGGGATTCGCAGTTATGTTTTTACTGAATGGTATACTGAATGTACACAATGCACCGTCCATGTTTTTAAACCTAAGGTTATTTTTCAGTGTTCGAATTTCATCTCCATCCTTTCTCCTTTCAACTCCTTATCCTAATTACTTCCTCCTATATGAGGATTTTGAAGCTTAGTTGAATAAAACCTGCTACAATCCTTATTAATTCATAGATTTATCTTTCATGAAATTTAGGACTTTAATATTTGACCGGATTTGAACACCATCGATAATTAAGCTCACGATGTTAAATATTATCGTTGCTTAAAAATTAGAAATTAATTTTGTTGTCAATCAACTGCATTTGTATCAACTTTATTAGTATGTATCTGATTACAGGTAGTGAGGGTGATGACGATTATTTTATGTAAGAAAATTGAATCACTCATTTATCCTTCGATTTTGAATTTTGATCTTAATAAAATGAGCTCATACCTTTATCTTTGATTTTAATGAATGATACTATGATCTTAAAATATATTCTACTTGTTCAAATGAAATGATGTGAAAAAATTCAGATTAATATGATTTTTTCAAAAATATAAGAAATACATTTCAGAATGCCAACAGTATGACGACCTACACTGGAAATAAATCTTACCTTGAACCTTTCTAATGTTGATAGATTAAGTGAGCAATAAAAGTGTATAGTAAAATTTATAAAAGTATGCAAACTAATAAACCATTGTCACGGATCATGGTTGCGAACTCTTGGCCGGCGTTGCTTCCGTCGAGTAATGAATTTGAGCCCTGATACCACTAAAAATCTGCCATGTAGTGGGGTTGATGCACGTTAAATCTGTCAATACTAAGTGTTCGTGTTGGTGGGATGTGGAAGTTTGGAGAAGGGGTGTCTGCTCAGGTGTGGTCTTCGTCAATTGATTAAGGTTTCATTATCACGAGGTCCATCAAAAATATTCTTCGTATTCTTCTTGATTGCGAAGTTAAATAAAAATCAATCAATCAGTAAACTAACAAAATGTAGAAGAACAGTTATGACAACGTTTTATGATTCCTTTTTGTTCGGTATTTTTGAATTACCTGCTGAGAACAACTCATTCACTAAAAAAAACCAATAAAAATGAACTGAAACATTTTTTTATTATAATTGCAAATTACTTTAAGCAAAAATTCTATCAGTATTAAAAATTAGTTTTAGTAAAATGTAATAGTTAAGAGTGATAGTTATTCTAAACTACTATTAACAAAAAATGACTCCCTTACAAGGTAAGAATCATTAATTTTAAAGATAAGCCATTTCGCGAGCCATTAATTTTTAAAATAAATGAGCAAGAAAAAATGCATGTACGTCTAGACGTTTTACAATGTCATGGGTTAAGTGTTGCAAGTACATTTGTCAGTTATATATCTATTAGTTATAAACAAAATTTTGTTTTTTAAAGTTATAGAAACTCTTCTGCTTTAGGATGATATGTTTCTTTCGAAGACAATTAAAAACTGTTATATTTCCTTCCTTATTTCGCTAATTGAACTATATGAAATCCCATGGGTCTAATTTTTATTGAAATTTATTTATTCAGTTCGTATAGATTAATTAATGATTTATAAAACTTTTGGTACTTTTCCTCATTATATGTATTAAATTTGTAATCCTTTGCTTCTAATTATTTGATCTTGGAAAAATCCATTATATAAGTTACTTAAAGTTTAAATTATTTTCATAATTTGAAACCCCATTTTATCATGTAGAATTATAGAATTTACATCTTATATACTTACATAATTTGTACTAAGGAATAAACATTTATTCAATTTCTCAACTTTTTCTCTTTTCAGTAATTTTTATTTAAAATACTTTGAATTTTGTTATAATACTATATTAAAGGAGTGATCTTAAAAAGACTTAAATTTCCATTTAAATTTGCTCTAAGATTTTGTATTAAGACAAAAATAAAAATAAATATTATAGATTCATACAAAAAAGAAGATATAATCAGCAATCAAAGGATATGTAATGATAACAATGCTTTCTGATATCTTATATCAAATCAGAAAGCAAATATGAATATTTTAAACTTGTGCTGATTTCATTCTGAATTCAGATAAATATTTTTTCAAACAAACATAAAGTACTATGAGCATTCAAAAGACATTTATGTAATTCTGATTTTACCTTCTGCAATTTGAAGAAAATGTTTTAAATTACATATATTTTTTTTTCTCAGAACATTTATATAGCGTTCTACAATTGATAAGATTACATCAGGTAACTAATTGATAACAATTAATTGATAATAAACATCAGGTAATTGAATAAAAATGTCAAACCTTAATCAATACTATCAACAATATTAAAAAATATAAAAATGAAAACAAATTAACCTATACATATTCTCATAGCCTTAAGATTAATAACATTTATCTCAGATCTTAATTTTCTTCATTCATTAATTATTTTACAGATGAAAAAAAAAACGTGAGCCAAGCGTCGTGTCAATCCTAATTAAACAAATGGTATTCTTAATATAAATTTATTTTATTTAGTTGGTTATTTAGGTTAAAAAAGTTCCTTTATTTTAAATTATTAATGTAAAATACTATCCGTTTCGTCAATGCCATTGCTTCAGTAACATATTCAACGAATTAGCATACAAGAAAAAAAAATATTTATGATATTATGAATAACTCTGAAAATTAATTGATATTTAAATAAATCTGTAACTTGGTCTATTTGCGTTTTTATTTTAACTACCTTTGGAACTTTTTTTCAATTGTTTTAAAAAAATAAAATGAAACTTCATGTATGCAGAATAGAGTGAAGTTAAGAAGTGTAATGAACAGATTTGAGGAAATGTATATAAAGGAAAGCAGAACTGAATATTAGAGTTAATGCAGCCGGTACAAGGTGGATGATAAAGATTGCAGCGTAACTAGTGAATATCAGTGGCAGATACAACACACTGATTTGGAATAAAGGTCTTTTATGGAGTGAGTTCATATAGGAAGGATTCGGATTTCCCGCTCGAGCTCTCAACTATAGTAATACTACTCCCTCGAACACCATGGAGTTGGAAAAAGATTATTATTCAAAACTATAATTGATAGGCTTAAAAAGAGATTGATAGCACTCATAATTTAAAGAATATTAATCAACTGAATTAATAGTATCTGACTCCTCTTCATTTTTCTGTTTAATTGTGTATTTATCTTCATTATCTTAATAATGACTGTTGAAGTAAAAGAAGGGAACTGTCACAAATTTATTCCTAACTTAGAAGAAAATGCTCTCTAGGAGAAAAATACAATCTTTATTTAATGATATGTCCGATTTAAATAATTGTTATCCTTTTCTCGTTGAAACTATTATATGAAAAACTTATTCATAAAAAACGTATGGAGATGATACAAAACTTTATAAAGAGCGAGAAGTAAAAGACTATGAATGCAAAGAGTTAGTTTTCAAAAATGTGAGTGCAACCAGTTAAAAATTATAAGTACTTAAAAATGGCATGTGTGTGAGAAAGAAAGAGAGAGGAAGAGAGAGAACGATAAATTATAAATTTTTATTAAAAAATAATATTTTTATTTGTTGTTTAAAAAATATTTTTTATGAATTTTTAAGGTTTTATTTGTAAATGCTTCTAATAATGTTCAGCAAGCAAAGGAATGAAATCATTATCACACAATGCATGTGAAATTTTCTGATTCAATTTTAATACTCACTAAGTAAGATATGGTAATGACTTCAAAATAATCCGTAATTCATTTTTACATGTAAAATGGCTTCATAAGTGACTTAAAATATTGTTTGAAATATTTTTAAAATTAATTATGATAGCTTCATATAAAATTGTTAAACGTACGATATCAAAGTCTTCTTGTAAGAATTTTGAAACGTGGACCACTGGTAATGAAAAGCATAGAATTACGGTAGAGCCTTTTTTGTAACATTACGAGTATTAAGGTATTTAAGCTCTTAATCATTAGTTATTCCTTATATTAAATTTGCCTGATTAAATTTATATATATATATATATATATATATATATATATATATATATATATATAT
>BMAW01099072.1:270475-281358 GCA_019974015.1 Nephila pilipes | reverse complement strand
TATATATATATATATATATATATATATATATATATATATATATATATTTAATCCTACAAAATTATGAATGTCCATGTACAAGTTAGTATAGTCAAATGTGAATCGCAATCTTGAAGATAAGAAATTAAGGTTGGCAATATTTAACGCTTTCTTTCTCCATGTATTTTTATTATTCGAGAGCTGAATATCAATATATTTTAAAATAATATTAAATACCAATTTAATTCCTTTGCAATATTTAAATTGTTAATGTTTATCGATCACACAAATTATCAATCTGTATAAATCAATATATTAATCTATAACGTTATCAATCTATTATTTTAAATCATTTATAAATTAACTAGAAAATTTCATCTTCTAATTAATAATAACTATATTAATATAAAGACTTTCAACAATAAACATAAAATGACTCTTATGATATATCGTAGCAACATAAAATGATTTTTTGACTAATAATAGTTGTACTGATCAGAAAGAACTATTCCAATAAACTAAATTTTAAAAAATTCATAATAGGAAGGAAAATATCTTTTGACATTTGAAAACAGCCCTAATTTTTAAAAGTGAGCAATTTTCTTAAGAAAGTATAGCTATGTTATCAAAGGAAATGGGCAGTGAAAAGAAAATGATTTAAATATTTTGTATCAATTTAGAAAATTAATGTAAAAGGAAGCCTTAAAGTTTTAATTCAATTATCATTAACAGCTATTTATTTGTCTTGCCGAAAGAAGAAAAGAACTTCATTCAGTTCTAAAGGCACTTTCATTAAAAGGTTTTGAATACATTATTTTTTGTAACTGAGATAAACCTTATTATTCAGATATATTTTCAATAAAATCGACGAGCTTCTGAATAAGAAGATTAATGAAACTGCGCATTTTTGATTATAGACCACTCATTAATTACCTCACAAAAATCTTTTATCAATTTAAGGTATGGTTATAAAAGGAATAAATTTTATAGCTCAATCTTTAAAGGTACTTAGAAAAGAAATGGAGGGATAATGAATGAAATGCTATGAATTTTATCTATTATAGTTCAGAAAAACTTTCAAGACACATATATCTGTAAGTTTTATATAAGTTTAACAAATTCAATGCAAGGTCATTTCATCAAGCACTGGAAGTAAATTATGTGGTGTTTTATTTGCGGTTAAAGTCCTTTGTTAACATTGTAGGTCTTTATAGTAAACAAAGATTTTGTATGAATGATATGAGATAATCAGATAAAAAAGTGTAACTGCAACATAATGCAAATAGTCATAAGCAATTTTTCACAAGAAAAATACATCTGCTGATGAGTTCAAAAATGCTAAGAGAAATTTTAATAATGAGATGTAGAATAATATTGTAACAAGAAAAATGAATCAAGAATATTAAATGTTCCAATCAGCTCTCACTTTACAGGTGAGATTACTACAATATAGAATTATTCAACTCTAGCTTCTAGAAACTCTTAAAATATTATGAAAAAACTTTCGTGATGTTATGTTTATGTTAAAAAATAAAGGTAACATTAAGGCTCCCATCTCTCAACCATTTTGATTTCTTGAACATAACATTAATCTTATGGAATTTCTACTACCATCTTCAAATCTTTACTATTTGATCTATTTGAATGCAATAAAATACATCCGAAAGGACAAATAATAATGAAAGTTTTTGTGGACATTCTTTCTCTAATTTTTAAAAATATTTTTACTCCTATTTTAATGATTCTCATGTGTGTTTTTTGGTTATCAAAAATTATCAAAAATATTTTCAAAAATTTGAGAGAAAATGTAATTACACAGAAGTCTTTTTATTTCTTGCTTTTTGGATGTATATTTTTAAATTCAACCAAATAAAATAGTTATAATTTGGGAACGTAGTAGAAATTACGTTCACGAAATCGAAATTGCCGGTAGCGGTAACGCATTATTTTCATTTAATACCTGAAAAACTTAAAGAAAATAAATATCTACTTAGACGAACTAGGAGAAGAAATTATTATATTAATTACCAGATTGATTAATAATAATAACAAGGAAATTGTAAAATATTGGCTAGAAACAAAATAAGTTAAATCACAAAATCTATACATTTAAACAGTATTTTACGAATACAATCTTTATCTAACTTTTGAAACAAAATTTTACAAAACATAACTTGTACATTCATTATGTAATTTTTTACTCATCAAGTACAGGTACAATGAGTTTCGAAATCTAAGATTTACTTACCATCAAAAACCATAAAGCTGTTGACAGTGAAAAATAATCCACAGATTCTTATCTGTGTATCTTAGTAGTGTCTGAAACTGTGTGTGAGGCATTCTCCATGAGAATAAATAACTCCAAGCACTGGACGATTGATCTCATTTTCTCAGTCACTGCGCCGCCAGCAATCTGGATTCGTTTATTTCTTATTTTCCCCCTCTGAGACTATTTCCGATGATCTGTGTGTGGACAGCATTCAGTCGAATCATTTTATATACTCATGAGTGAGAGTCCTGAAGAGATTCTTTCTGAAAGGCTGCAAAATTTATCTGTGAAATGACAGTTGAGATTCAAACCTGACACCACCCTAAAAGGAAATCTATACCATGTTGGTAAAGGTTTTCGTTCATTCATTCCAAAAATTGTCTTGATTGAACGACATGCTGAACGAAATAAATATACATAGGAAGGATATAATAAGTGATTTAAATACATTATTATTCTTGCACATCAAGTAAAGAAGATTATGATATGTAGTAAGGAGACGAAAACTTCGAAGAAATTAATTTGTTGTTTCATTGTAAATCAGATGTTAAATAGATATGGTACGTAAAATATAAAAGTCCATGAAAAGCAGCTCTTAGTTTTAAGAGCTACATAATAAAAATAAATACGAGAATTTTTTTTAACTCAGAAAATTATTCGAGTTTTAATAAAAATTAAAAATACTACAAGCTAAAATTATATTTTCTGATAAAATTATAATTGCTTAAAATAATTTTTGTATGATATAAATGGTACTTAAACATTTTTTTGACTGATTGTTTCTTTTAAAAAATTTGTAGTTTTCAAACAAATGTCCGTTTACAATAAAGAGTACTCGTATTCTTCATTTGAAACTTTTTCTTTTTCATGAAATGATCTTTTAAATTTATTTTTGAAAATTTAGAAAAATGAAATATATTAGGCAAAGAAAAATTTTTTTTGTTCCATTTATAAATGAACAGCACATGCTTTTTTCAATGTATTTTAGTGAAGTTAAATTATTATAATAATATTTGATAAATATTTTTTTAAAAAGCTTATTCAGCTAAATTTGGAACCTATTTTTTAACATTTTGTAAAGACGGCTTTAAATAATAGAAATAGAACAAACATTACTTTTTAAAATTTCCTTCAGTTTCATTTCGCTTTTATATGAATCATTTCTAATAATCTTTTATTGAATGAATACAAAATTTCTTTCAATTTCAATAATGTGCTTAAAATATAGTATCAGAAACATCAATTTCTTTGACAGTTTGCAGCTAGTCATTTTATTTCTAAATTTCTAATCTGTTTAGTTTACTTCTAATTCTAATTCTTTTACAGAAAATAATTGGAATTTTGTTTGATATTGTAATTTTTTCCGGGTTTTAGTGAAATTATAATGATAAACGCATTCTTTTAAATTGTATTATATATTTTAAGATCCTTTATTAATTTCTTTCATTTTCAAAAAGTGTTAAGACACTTTTTCTGAATAGATCTTGTTACTTTTGTCATTAATGCATCTTCAAACGTTTTTGTTTAAAAAGACAATAGAAAAAACCCTTGCAAAAGAGAGACATTTTCAGATTGAAGTCTTTTTTAAATTAGTAATTCTAATGAGAGATGACTCATTTACTAAAAAAGTTATCTGAAATACATAAGATAGGGAAAAAATCATTCACGATATTTTTATTATTGTAAAAGACCGACTAGTATATTTCTTCATATAAATATTTAGAAATGTAAATAGCATAAGACTTTACATACATATATCAATGAATCATAATTTACTCATTATAATTATTTGCAGCATTCACATTTATAATATTACATACTTCAAGTATATACACATATTTCCATTCTACTGTAGCTTCAAATATATAAATAATATCACAATTTTAAGCTCTATAAATTATAGTTTTCTTAACATTGTACCACACAGTGTCATTTTAAATTCTTAACATCAAAACTTTAAGCTTAATATCCTTTTGAATATTGCAATATTTGGTTGAAATAATATTACATTTAACAGACCACTTCATACTGACCAAAATTTTGTACACGTTACTTTGAATTTATTAAATTCAATTAATACTCTAAAAATAAAAAAAAAAAAATGACGGACAAAAGTAAAATTTTTCCTTTCAGAAAAATAAAAACTGAAGTAAAATGAACGGAAATGCTCTTATTAAATTATAGTTTATTGAAAGGCGTGTCAATAAAATCTTTTGACTTTTATCGGTAAAGTGTCTTTACAAGTGAGCAGAATTCTTTACGCCTTTCATAATTAAATCTTAGACGTGTGAAAACTTTTACAGAGGGAAAATTGAATAAACTGCCCATGAATGGAAAGATTTATTTAAACATTGTGGCTTCAGTGATCTTATTTTTTGAAATAAGTTTTGAATGATTGTAATAAAACTTACTCAAAAATAAATCCCATTTCTCAGTAAAGTCATTTGGCTTCATTTAAGGTAATAATGGCTCAAATTCTTAAAAATATTTATATTTAAGCATTTTATGATATAAATATACCTTTATCTGTTGATGTATCTTTTTTTATGTGTAATTATTGATCTCCATTAAAATCTGTTAATTTCAGTACGAGTAACGAAAACCTAATCAATAGGATTAAAGTTTCTTAACTCAATATATATTTCCAAATTTATTTTGGTAGCATTCATGATAAAAATAATAAATCAACATAGTATGAATAAATTTTTCCATAGATTTCAATAACTTAGGAGACTTTTCACATTGAAAAAATGATCAATCTCTTTGAGAAAACTTTTATTGAGTGTATTTTTATAAAAAAAATTATTATTACAGGTATCTTAAACTGATTTTCCAAGTGAACGAACATGGAAATCTGATAGAGATTCATAATAAGGAATTACATTAAAAGATTTCTCCCTTTTTTGAGGTTAGCAAAGAATGCGGTGAGAAAATCTATCAAAAAGAAGATCCCAAAGGAATACATATATGCAAACTGTTTTGATATATATTTTCTTCCATTAAACCAGATGTCATGTAATATCGTTTCTTGTAGAAACTCAAATGAAAAACTGTCTGTACTATTGATATATAGGCTGAACGTAAATCTTTTTCCTCTTTGATGCAGACGTGGTTTCTTACGATTCTTCGTCTTGAGCTGATACATTGGTGAAGATGTTTAGTTCCTATTGTAACAGAAAAAAACCATTTTATTTCCAGAGATTTTGGTAGATAAAATAACATTGCATTTGATGAATTTTGTAAATTGCGATCTTGAATTCAAAGCCAATACAATCAGTGTCAGAATTTTTTTCTTTCACTACTGCGATAGAAAGAATTCTTTGAGCTAACATGTGAAGGTATTTGGATTTCTTTTGTTAGAGATAAATGTGATCTGGTATTCGATGCGAAGAGATTTATCTTTCTTTCAAACGATGCAGAATACATGAAGAACCTCAGATTGCCTTTAGAAATATTTGGTTATAGTAGATAGATGTTGCACATTTATAACAAAATAAATTTGATATTTTATCTTTAAACTTCCTTTATATTAAAAATAATCTTATAAAAACACCAGATATTTGCTTATAAGGGGATTTTACTCTAAATCTTCTTTTAAAGAATGCCATTTCGAATTTTTTGGTATGTACTCATATTGTTTCTTTTTCATTCCAATATATAAATAAACAGAAATAAAAATAAACAAGATGTTTTTCAAATTTCCTACTACGGAGACAAATGAAAGTTTTGCGCTACACAAAACAAGTAAGTAATAATTCAGTGTAGAAAAATAAACAGATCACAAAGTTTGAAATAAACTTATGAGAGAATGAAAATTAAATGTTGAAAAATAATAATAATTAAAAATAAATCTAAACAGTGACAAGAATCCAAAATATATGAGTATTCAAATGATAAATTTAAGAAAAATATAGGGACATCAAAATCTAAAAGCGATTTAAAAATTTAATTTATTGAATCAGTATGAAGTAAATTCCCCACGATGAACAGACCTCTAGGTGCTTATTTCTATCAGAAAATCAAGTACCACAAGTTTCTTGCATTTTACACGACTTTATGATGCTTCGTAAATAATTACTATGTTTAAAAAAGGTTATATTTTTGTTTAACGCTATCGGTTGCCAATTTAATTGCAGAAATAGAAATAACAATAAAAAGTCACCTTTAGAAATTAATGGAAATCATAAGTTATCTTCTATTATTAATTTAAGTACAACATTTTGCTTCAATTCTAACTGGAATTAATTAAAAATTTAGGTCAAATACAACAATCGAATGAATCATTTGTAAATAATTTGGATATTTTTGAATTTCAAATATGGACTTAATATTGCCCCCCAGCATTTGCATTCTCTGTTAAGAGGGGTTGAAACTGACTCTCGAAAAATATGTTGTTTGATGTTAACATAACGTTGAAAACCACATTAAAATATCTAAAAATATTCAATGTCTAACTCCATGTATTCCGGGTTCAATAAGAAAAAATAACTCTTAGATGTCTCATGAATTGACAACTGTCAAGAAGATCAAACGTTTGGATGTCTGTTCATGGATCCTGGAAGGGAATAAATAGAAATTTTATCTACACCAAATTGTTACGTATGAAGAAAAAGAAATCCTGAACCATGATAGAAATGATTTTGCACAATGGATGAGAAAGACGCAACAATCTGGCTAGCATTTCAAAGCAATTTTGGCTCTGGAAGAAGATGATGCTTCTAGGATGATAGTCTACAAAGTTGAACTATAAAACTAAAAGAGTACCAAGCGCGCTAATAATCACTTCTGAAATATACTGAGTTGAATTATTATAAATGTACTGGAAAATATTGAAGAAAAAAAATCTGCTTTGAGATAATTCAATTTTAAGTAAGCTAAATCGTTCTTATATATATTTTGCAAGGCAATACATTATAATTAAGAATATTAAAGGCCTTAAGTGATTTGAACAATGAAGCAATGATTTCCTGCTTATCTACTTGATTTGTTTCCAAATGATGAACACTTATTTACTTTTTCAGGTCTAAGCTTTAAGAACTTTATTTACTCCAGGATCATAACCTTGTTAGACAAATAAATAGAAATTGTGTGTCAGTTAAGAAGAGGGTAGATAAGGCATTTCTTTCTACCTCTCTCTCATTATGCATCTTGTTGAAAAACATGGTAAGCTTCTCCCATAAAAACATGTTTATATTCAAAACATAACATAAATTAGTAACGAAGAAAACAATAACATTTTAGTATAACAGTAACTTTCTCATGTTCATGTTCTGCTATCTGCATTCAGCCATCTGTAACACACATTCTGTTTTATAGCTCCTTCCACCTCCTTCTTATACATCCACTTTGATGAATCCAATTTGTTTAGCTTTTATTCGTCATGATGTGATATCATAAAGGTGTAGTACCTTAGCTTTAAAATATATACTCGGTTACTATTCCGAAATTTGTTAATAATCAGAAGACATCAAAGAATTTTTAATGCCTTCTTAGAAGAAATATCATACTTATACTAAATTTACATGTTTTTTGTAAATTTTTAATTAAAAAATATGAAACAGCACAGAAAAATAAATTCAGGTGTTTAAAAAGATTAATATTAATATATTGCTTGTATATTTTGAGTAAAAATAATGTAACCTTTATGATATTTCACTTATGAATAAATTGTTTCATGTTATGGTTATGACACTTCGTCTTTAGAAAGACGGATGATTTTTTTAAAGCTTTGTAATTCTTGCAATTATAAAAGTATATCCTTATAATTATTAATGATTACGAGAACTTATAACTTAAAATTCTAAGACAACTACACATAACGGATTTTATATAAAAACTCATTTTTTTATCATGTTTTATGTGTTCCAAATTTATGAATTCTAGCATAAAGCACTAAATTAATTTTAAAATGCCTTAAAAAGGGTTAAACTGTTATATATTTCTTGATGCATTTGTCACATGAATTGGAATCTTTGAGATACATTGAACTTTTTGATGTAAAGTTTGTTGTTGCCATCAGCAAGAGATAAATATTTCTGACGGTTTCTACATTTTCCGATAGAAAATTTACTTTGTCACTATTCATTGTTAGGTACCTATTTATATGTAAATCACGGGGCTTTTCAAAGAGACAATCTTTTCATTATTTACAGGTAGCCTCAGGTGTAGAAAATAGCAAAGGGCGTTTTAAAGCTTTCAAATACTTTCCTCAATTTAATAGAAAGCTTTTAAATGGTTGGTTGTATCTTTCTTCTTTTATCTGTCCAGAGGGCCTTAGTTGAAAAGAGTTTCAATTTTATTACTGGTTTCTTTAATGATTTTTGGAGTATTCCCTAGCTTAAGGTTATTTTTATTGCTTTGTTTAGAATACGTTAGTTTTCTATTGCTTCGTTAAATTAAAAATTCAAGAGAACATAATATTGACTTCTTTAAGTAAAGTTTAAATATTCCAGAAAAGATTTAAATTTTTGTGATGAAGTTCTGGGATTTTTAAGTTTAGAGGAATATGTATTTGAATATTTGAAAAAAGATTTCATTGTGATATTATGTGGGAAATGGTTTTGCTACTGGTTTTTAAAATCTTTTCTGGAAAAATACACTTTTAAGATATGAATACTAATATAGAAGAACTTTTTACTTGCGACGAAACATCTGCCAATCTTTCAAGATGAGACAAAGATAAAAATGCACTAGAAATTATGTTATCACTGTTACAAGTTCTTAATTCTTATTTAGCTCATATAATATATATTTGTGATGCTATCTTAGAATTTATTGAGTGTGATTTCAAATGGAAATTAATTACAAATGAAGGAAATTTGGTTTGTTTTGTTCTGAGCTAACGGCACATTAGAATCTCATAATTCTGAACTATGGTAATATAGCGTAGAAGGTATCTACGTTAAATTCTACATCTCCTAGTTCTTTGAGGATCAATTCCTTCTAATGAGTAGCAGCGTCTAACAAAAATATAAAATATGGAATGTAAAACCGGGAATCACACACTTGGAATAAATGATAAAATTTTTATTGAAACTTGCAAAATAATTTATCCTTTAATGCAATATTTTATTAATTGTAATATGAAATGAGTTTTATTAAATTCAATACTAGAGAATAAGTGATTATTTAAGAACTTATATTTATATAAAACACACTATATTTTTTACCCTTAAACTATTTAAAACTGCATATAAATTATATATTTTTTAAAATTTAAAGTTTTATCGATGATATTTAATGAACTTTGAGTAATTATATAAATAACGTGCTTTTTTTCAGATATATATATTTTTAAACAACTTGGAAATATTTTCATGGAAACTAGTGAGTAAAATTTTATAATAAATGTTTTGGGGCTAAAACATTTTTGCAATTATTTGTTATTTATTATACGAAATTGTAATATAAGCTAGAATATTTTAAGTTTATATATTTGAGAAAGAATAAAACTTGTTCTCTTTGGATTGTTCTGAAGTTATTTTCACCTAATGGTAAGGAATAGGTCCTAACATCCTTATATAATCGTATAGATTGAAATATATTTTATTATACTATTCATTTCTTCTTGAATAAAGTCGACTTTCTTTTGTACAAAATATGTTACATACTTTGTTATAAAATTGCAAAGTTAAATTGATCTTTAACTTAACCTGATAAAATACGACATACTTACAAGACATTTCCCATTTTCAAGGACTCAGTTTTGATAAATGGATATATGCTTTGTAACAACATGATCTCTTAAAGTAATGCTGAGTTGATTGATTGATTGCATTTATAAACAACACGAGAGTTATTGGCAAAATGCCCAAGGGGACTGAGTTAACTCAAAGGTTTTAAAGCTATACACTGGCCTCTCGAGTGACAATCCCCCCGGCACAATTTTATTGACAATTTTTGTACAGCAATAAAGGGAAAGATAAAACAGTACAGGCTGAAATGGGAAACATAAGGTATCATATAATTTCGAAATTAAAAGGAAAAGAAAAGATAATAATGTGTTTAGTGAGTTTGACGTCATAGTTCTTAAACTTCAGATTTTCCTTTTTACTCGAAATGCGTATCAATTCGTATTCCTTTGACATCACGACTTCCTGCTAACAACGGATGCTGACACTATGACTCTCAATCACAGTCAATCTGTCCGGCACCGGCCGAACACAGAGTTGGTACAAGGTATGCGCATAAAAAAGGAAAATTAAAATATTCCGAAATGAAATCAAAAATTGAAACAATTATAAAATTTGTTGAGAAATTATACAAGCCATAAGAATACAGAATTTAAGCTTAAAAGGCAAGTAAGAATTTCCAAGCAAGGACTTCAGCCAAATAGGTTTCTCTTCAACAAAAGGACAATTTAAGTGAAAACTTTTGGTAAAAGGTCAAACGAAAACGTATTGGTCATCCTCTCCAACAGAGCCACAGGAACATAAATTTGTGTTTTTCAAATTAAAGCGATTTAAATAATAAAGGAAAGGATCATGACCAAATAAGAAGTGAGTAATAAAACCTGAATTGGAATAGAAATTCAAATTTGTTCTTGGAATACAGAACCCAAATACCGGTATTATTAGTTGACCACCAGAACTCCCAACCAGAAACACACACACACACACACACACACACACACACA
>BMAW01099072.1:241083-270377 GCA_019974015.1 Nephila pilipes | reverse complement strand
CACACACGCACACACACACACACACACACACACACACACACACACACACACACACACACACACACACACACACACACACACACACACACACACACACACACACACACACACACGCACACACACACACACACGCACCTGCCTTTACACACACACGCACACACACACACACACACACACACACGCTTACACACACACCTGGAGAGAGAGGGAGGAGGGGGAGAGAAACATTTTTTAAAATCTTAACTATACAAGACCGAGGAGGGATCTTGTAATTTTTGTACAGCAGTCAGTGGGAAAGACACCTGGATTGGCCCTTCTCTTTCAAAGTTATATACCCCGCCAACAGGAGAGCTTGGGACCTCTATCCTAATTAACGTGCATCTACTATTCGGCGGATATTTGGAGTGTCCTTAGGACTCAAGCATCCGAATCTATGAAAACTACCACGCTAGCCATGAGCTTGCGATGCATGACCATATTACCATGGCCAAGTAATGTTAGAATAACTTTTCCATCTGAAGAAATTTGTTTTAGTTTGGATCCTGCTCTAAGACTTTAAGAAAACATCAGCAAAAATCTTTACTTTCCTTTAAAAATATTGTTCAGCTTAAATTTTTCTAAGGAATGATGTTATATCGAATGACGAAATAATTTGAAAGAGAATGCATTATTGTTTGTATGGAAGAAAAAGATAAACTTTTGATCTTTTCTAACATATGCATACTAGCTGTTTTCGTATGTAGTATTTTACCTTTTTATTAAGATAAATTACGCCTATTTAAGTGTATTTGTTTTACATAGAGTCTACATGAAATTTATTAAGTAAAGGGAGATAATTCCAAGAATAAGAACGGTGACATAATAAACAGAACATCTGACTCATTATTTTGGAGTTACAGGCATTGATACGCGTTAATCTTCAATACTTCCTACGGGGTTAAATAATTATTTATTAAAACCGACTTTTTTCAATATGACCGAGTAATAAGAGTAGTATTTGTAAATGACTGTATTATATTTTTTTAAATTTCGTAACTACTTTCTAATATATTTATAGAAATGCTAAAACATAATTGAAAACAGAGTTATTTACCACAGTTTTTTAAGAATTGAACTAGTGCAATTTATCTTTATTTAATGCTTTGACCCTAAAGCACTGTATTTTTAGCTACATCATAAAATGGACGCAGGCAAGCAAATTAAATAAAATTGTTTCTTCTTCTTTTTTCCTTAACAAAAAAGAAATACAATCTTCATAAAAGTTTTTCTTCGAACTATTTTTTACCGAAGGTTTGATCGTCGGTATTGTAAAGTTTCACTTGAACGAATAACAAATGGTTACTCATAAAACATGAGTTTTTTTAATATTTCTAAAGCTTAGAAGTTACTCTACTTTTCTGTTAGAGGATTATTAAAATTAAGCTAACAAAAGGAACTTTATATAAAACAGTTATTTTTTCTTTTAAAAGAATTATTTGTTTTCTAGAAATTTTCTCAAAACAGCCGGTAGTTAACTCTGGAAGTAGCCGAAATTTTAATGCTATAGGTTTATGATTGCTGGACAAATAGAAACTTTCTGCACTGGACTACCAAAGTGGCTTGAGATTATTTATCGATAACATGCCAAAAATGATGCTTGTTTTATGAAAGTGTAAATATTAATTAAATATTAATTAAAAATTAAATATTAATTAAAAAAATTAAGTAATACAATTAAATATTCATTAAAAATTAAATATAATTAAAGTCGATAATATGTATAAAATTTTCTTTATGTTCATTACTTTCATAATAAGTCAACAGAAACTTCTTCAAAACAACATATGCTAACATATTATAGTTTTAAATGATAACATAACAAAAATGCGTGACGTCTTGTGTCACATGGACAATAGGCTCAAAAAGATTGACATTGAAAGGAATTACATACACCTCTATAACAAAAGAAAAGAAAAACAACAAGAGATTGTCAGGGGACAAAATTGGTGGAAAGAAAAATTATGGATGCTCCTGAGATAGAAAATGAATTAAAATTTCAGAAGGATTATTTATTTCAAGGTTATGGTCTAAATAACAGAGCTCAATAAGGTGTTGACCCACTTCTAAAAACGTACAAGCTACCACACAACGTGGCATGGAAGATAAAGCTCCTTGTTGATGGTCTCCTGTTGTATTTCTTGCCAAATTTGCTCCAATTGTTGGGGTACGTCATCACCATTCCTGGCAGATGCAGTCGTCTTTATCATATCCCATGTTCGACTGAAGAGATCTGGCTGGCCAAAGGAAGTGTTTGACAAGCTGTGAACCAGTTCATAACAATACGGGCCGTATGCGTTCTGGCATTATCTTGCCGAAAAAATACTGAGGAGTACTGCAAAGGAACGGCAGTAAAGCAGGTCTCAGAATGTCGGCGACGTACCCACTATTGTTGTAAGTGTGCCTCTAATGAAAAAAACGAAATCAGACCCGGCTATCAGAAATGACATCCAGTCCATAACTCCTGGTTGAGGCCAGTGTGGCGAGCAATAGTGAAGAAAGAGCAATAGTACGCTTCCTGGAGCTCAGACACGTCATCAGGGATCGTCAGGACACAGTTGGAAGAATGATTCGTCGCTAAGCACTATACATCCCCATTCTGGCATCATTCCAACATGATAGGCCAAGCAGCCGTAATCTGGCTCGATAGTATGCAGGCGAGTGTGGCAGGTGGCCCAGTCGGTAAGAGCGTAGGTTCGCTTTATCAGCCGTCTGTGAATGGTCATATTTGGACACTCGTGTGCGGGTCGCACGTTTGATGGTTAATAACGATGAATCAGGCGCTTTTACAGTTGATCCTGAAAATCATTCTGTCCTCCCGATCTGGCCCTGGTCGACCGCTACCATCATGAGGCTAAAATATTGCCAGCATCATTTTAATCACCGCATCGCTTCGACCCATATGACGAGCGATTCTCCGATTTGTCCAAATCTTTTTTCAATCAATGATACGACTTCTTTCAAACTCTGATGGTGCTCATGTGAGCTTGAATCCTGCAGTTAAGCATTTTTGGAGTCATTCAAGATTGGAGATCAATCATATGCAACAGAAAATTTGACCATCAGATTGAGAATCTCTTCTTATATATTGCTGTAGCTCCCGCTATTCATTCGTTGGAGATAAAGGGTACAATCATTTGCATGTTCGAATTCAAATGTCTTTGCATACAATTTCATTACCCAGGCAATTCCTTCTTGGTGCGTGGTTCAAGGTTCAATTCTTGGTAAAAATTCATGGTTCAGATAATAAAGTCCACCATTTTGCTGCATAATCTTTTATTCCATTTTTTTGTTGAGAGAGAGAGAGAGATAATAACATGATGCTGATATAGTGCAATGTTCATTAGGCTGAAACAAAGACCGTACGAAGGTAATAGAAGAGTGAGAGCTTTTCATTGTGTATGTTAATTTGTAATGGGAATTTTTCAGTCACATGGTTTGATATTCACGTGATATAGGTGTAGGGACTTTAGCTGTGAACAGAGGATCTAGTGGGATTGTTATGGAAAGATTTACGTAATGGGAAAGCATATTAAACAAATTTTATGAGCGTGTGATCTAATAAATGAGGGATGGTTAAATTGGGACAGGGAAATGAAATGAACTCTTTCTTTTAAGTTAGAGGAGATGAGGAAAATTAGAAAAGTCGTTATTCACAGAGCTATTATAAATAAAGTTTAATCATTACACACACACACCTACACACACACACACACACACACACACACACACACACACACACACACACACACACACACACACACACACACACACACACACACACACACACACACACACACACACACACACACACACACACACACACACACACACACACACACACACACACACACACACACACACACACACACACACACACACAATGTATTGTATATAAATGTTGTTGGATTATGAATTGTTGAAAACTTTTTTGAGTTTGGATAATGTTGAATGCTACTCTGAAGGTCATAACATACGGATATACTGCAGTTAATGTTCCCCTAACCTTGAAAGCGTATTTTATGATAAGTTTTAGAATTTTAATTAACTTCTCGCATGCATGAGTAGCTGGATTTACATTATTTAATAAATACAAAATGACTTTAATTTAACCTACAATTTTAGAAGCTGAAATCATTTCCCAGAACTGTGCTGGATGGCGCCTTAAATGTTTGCCGTGAGAGGATATAAAATTAATTTGTTTAGAGTCAGTCCCAGGCGTTTTCACAATGTCTTCCTACATTTTTTTATCGTTGAAAATTCGTATTTATATGGTGAACACTATTTCTACGGAAGTTGTCTTCAACATTCAGAGCTAACTTAAGCCTTCTAGAGCAATGATAAGGTACCTGATAAGAAAGATTTGAAGGCTTGTTTATGTTAAAGTATGATATAAAGGAAAAGCTGGAGTAAAGGTAACTTAGAATAGAAGTTATTGATACAGCAACATCAATCATTATAGAAGAGTCGAGCACTTTCACTCATAAGCAGGAAAGTCAGTTGGGTATCAGTCGAATACGCGTAAGAAAATGAAATATGCTTTCCTTACAAGATACAGGCTTAATAATTCATTACAGATAACGCTATCGCCGAGAGCGTGGGACATTATCAATGAGAAATTGGCTCCTCATCGATGGAGGTGGACCTCCAAGAAGATTTGTTTTGTCAGTAATTCCATTTCTGGTTGTCTGGTCAGGTCAGTAGGCAAATTATTCCTTTTAGGGATCTACCAACCATGAATTTGTCAACGTAAGACTATTTGCATCCAAAAAAAAAGGTACAAAATTGAATGCTGCGTTTTGTGAATCAGAAATTATCAATTTAATTTCTATGAATCTATAATTAAGCTGACATTTCACAGAGATATTTGAATTTCTCAACAGATTTCCTTGTATAAAAAAAGTCCTGTTAGCTTTTTCGAGTATTTTCATTATAACATATTATAACATACTGTGAAGGGTTATCAATCCCGATACACATTGTAACGTGATTGTAAAATTAAAAATCATGTGAAGTTAAGAGCTCCAAATTATGAAATTTCATAAACATTTTATTTTGAAAATTTTAAGTTCAGGGAAATTATCAAACTATTAATTTGAATATTTAAGGCTTTTAAAAGTATACTTTTCTTATAATATTTCTTATGTCTATATTTTTAATATGATGAGTTTTGGCTACAATTATTTACTTTAATTATTTGTTAAAGAAAAATCATGTGTATTTTTTTACCGAAACTATATGGTAACAGTTGATAATTTTTACATTATTTATGCAATTTTATCCTTAAGAAAGACCAACAGGGATGGCATGCTCCCGGCTTGGAATTAAATTCAATGTAAAATAAGTAACGTATATATATATATATATATATATATCGGGTTTTGGTACATGGTTCAAGTTTACAAAATGTACTTGTATTATTTATTTTTGTTGAAGAACTAATTTTTTTATTCATTTGCTGTACAATATTCGATTACTGAATTAGAAACAACGAAAGTAAATGAATTTTAGAGAGACATAGAGATAAACGGTTATAACTTTTAAGCTATTAAAGATATTACTGCAAACTTTATGTTAATCGAAAGTGGAAAGCGTACAAATTAAAAAAAAATCCATTAAAATATAATGAAAGTTTTGGAATATAAAATGTAAAAATGATCAGAACTTTTTTTAAAAATTGTCCCATGTTTTAATGAATGAAATTTAAACATTTTATTATAGTATCAAAAATGCTATAAATCATTAAATCCTTAGATAAGAAATTTAATTAAGCTTTTAACGCTTTACTCACAGACTATCAATATATTCCATTAATAATAATAATTTTTGTTAATGTTTTTCAGAATTAGAAACTTTTTTGCTGAAACTTTTAAATGAAAATCAGGTATTGAATGACAAAAAATTATATAAAATATTACTTATTTTAAAACCCCATCTTTGAGATTTATATATAAGCTGCTTTTCTAATAATCATTTCCAAATTCGAATTAACCAAGATTACTCTACTCTTTCAAAAATTGTTCTATTTTTCTAATTATGAAATAAATAAATAAAGACAAATAGAAATTAGAGAGCTAACCATCTCGTTAAATATTAAAACTTTTAGATTTGCCAGTTAATTAATGGAAAACTAATTAAACTACTTTCCCACGAAATTTTATTCTGATTAACAGTTAAGAGAAATCCCCTTTTAACTTTTCTTAACTTATTGTTCAAATTTTTTGATTTGCAATACACACACACAGATATATATATATATATATATATATATATATATATATATATATATATAATAATAATAATAATAAACCATCCTGATTAAATATTTATGTGATTTTATATTATATTAAAATATTTATGTGAGTAAGAAAAAATTTGTTCAAAAAGCTAAAACACTACGTTAATTTCCCTTTTCCAGAGTGAGACGTCGTTTAATTTCAGAATTTAAATTTGAAAAGGTATAATTTATAATTACTTTCTTTTTCCTCTTGTTTAAATGAGACAGTACTTCTAAAGCCGAATCGCAGTCAAAATAATTAAGCCAAAATGAAAAAGTTAAAAAGAATTTATTTATTTGTCGGAGATAGAGGATAAAATAAAATAATCTTTAAAAGCTCTTTCATCCTCAAATATGAATTAATGAAGAAAGAACTTAGTAATTGTAAAATTTTATACTTTTGTCGTGCATTCTTTATTCCATTCAAAATTAAAAATAAATAAGAGCAATATTTTATATTTCTTTCGAAATGTAAGAAGGAATATTTTATTCCTAGAAATATTTATATCTAAAAAACTATTTTTCCTTACACTGAGATACATCTAACAAGAATGAAAAACACACAAGAACTGTGTTGCATAATAGCCTTATTACTAGTTTATAGTTTTGCTGAAAATATAGATTAAAATATTTGTAATTAAAATCATTCTTTCCCAGAAAAACCTACTATTATACACCTTTTATTATAAGGGAAAACCTATAAGGCTTTAAAAATGAACACAATATTTGAATTTTTTTTTTTAGAATTTACCGTTATGAAACATCTAACAGTTAAAAAATTATAATGTGTTAAAATCATAAATTTCTTATTTCTCTAACAAATAATCGAAGATTTATAGAGAAAAATAAAATGTATATCATATTTTACCAAAATGCAATATATATATATATATATATATTAGCAGCCTCTAGGCTTCAAATGATGTATAAAGTGCTTTTTTTATTGAAAAAAAATTGTCCCTTTTTTGATAAAGAAACTTATTTAAACTTCGGGTTTTAAGCCGTTTTGGAATTTCTTAAAAATATTTTATACCGTTTTTTTTTATTCTTTTTGTTTTGCTTCAGTCAGAACTAAATGAACAAATCCTTGAAACTTTATTTGAAATATAATAAACAACTTTGAAAATGTCTTGAGTATAAGTTAAGTCAAATGTCGGTGATACATATCATTTTTGAAAATGATTTAGAGGGGAAATTCAAAGAAAATTGTTAAATAAATCTGAAACAAGAAATAGCAAATATCTAATTGATAACAAATGAAAGAGGTGATAAAATAACATGCAAACCCAATTGTGTTGGATTTGAGAAAATCGATCAGTTAATTGTTATAATGATAGTAATTTTCTTGTGGTTTATTCAGTTATGAAATAAACATACGCCTCTCTTAATTGCTAAATTGAAATTTGAATAAGCTGATTTTTATGTGAATTATAGTTCTGTTATGTTACAATTATTTTCTTAAAAATGTAAAGCATAACAAAAATATATTAAAGGCACTGATTAAATGAATGAAACACTGATGATAAATTGCACTGAAAAATTAAACGGATCATTTTGATAAGGGGTCATTTCTAATTTTTTCTCAAATTCAGTTTATGGGGGTTTCATATTCCTTTATTTTTGATTCCTGTATTCCATAAGGAATAGGGCATATTTCATCCGTTAAACCACTTTCAGACGAATTTCATTCCAGCGTTCCTTTTCAAAATGCGTTATCCCCTTATATATGACACTGCATACCTCTCAAGGCTTTATTGTTCCGTATTGTCAACTTTTAACTTTCACGACTGAGAAATTTCCCACATCCAGAAATAGCTTGATTTTAAAACTTGGTGACCAGCTTTCTTTAAAATGAAAGTTCTAGCCATTCGAAGTTATAGAAAAACTGTTTCTCAAGAGCTGAAAAAAATATTATTTTGCAATGAACAACTATTAAACATTCCCTTTCACCAGTAAAGAACCAGAAGTTGTCATCATGAATATTTATGTAGACAGGAGTTTAGATGACAAAAATTTCTATTATTCAAGAAACAAAAACAAGATGGCTCCTCACCAGTGGGATTTCAAATCCGGAAAGCAACGTTGTCCACCGAGAATAGGACATCAGGAAGCTCTACCACTATTTACTAGCCACTTTTTTTCCAAAGAATTATGCAGTGAAATAATTAATGAAGGGCGAACAACTGTAATGGACTAAGCGCCTGGACAACTTTTCTCTTTCATATATTCTTTCTCTATTATATGTAAATCCATCAAAAACTTGCGGTGGTTTTTGATTTCTTAAACATAGATTTCATAAAAATACATGTCTCAATAAGTTAAAGTGGACTTTATCTTTCACAAAACTTGGTTCATTTTGAAAATGAGTCTTCTCTGCCTAGGAAAAAATATTGTTCTCTAAGCCTATTGGGAAACCATGAATAATTTTATTTCATGTGAATAATTTTATTTCATGTTTTCACTTGAATGATACAAAACTAATTACTGATTTAAATTTTCTGGAAATAGGATGGAAAGATATAGTTTTCTCTGCTTATGCAAAATTGTCAAAGTGGAGATGACCACTTTTCTAACCATTAGACTCTTTTACATTTGTTATAACAGTAATAATAACAGTAATATAACAATAAAAATACCAGTTTGAAAAAAAATACCAAATACATAATTGTTTTATCATTTCATGAATTAAATATGAGACTTTCATCCAGGATTTATCAGTATAAAAAATATAAAAGTTAACTAGATCAATTGTTTTTAATTCATTGATTTCGAACTATTTGTATGTAACTTTCTAAATTCATTATTAGTTCACCATCAGCAATGTAAAATGAAATTAAATGTATATTTATTGAAAAAAAAATTTATGAATATCCCTGAAAGAAATTGTAATTTTATTGAAAAATTATTGAACACTTATCTTTAAGCTGTAATTTAATTTATATGTATAAGCTAAAAATCATCAGATTACCTAGCTCTATACCATAAATTATATAAAAAATTCCTTAAATTTTGGATCTTTTAGTTATATTATCGGAAAAGCAAAACTTTTCACTCTGTAATTTTCAGATAAAATAAGATAATGAGGATAATAACCGTATTTTAGCGAATATAATTTTTAAAATGAACACATTTCCAGTGAAGTCTTCTCACTAACATAGGGGTAAGATTAAACCAGTAAGAGTTAAAGCCCCACTAAAGCTAAACTTATCGTATTTGGAGTTTATAGCCTTTCCTTAGGCTTCCATAAAACATTCTTAGTTTGGAAATTGCGAATTATTAAATTTACAGCTGCAGCAATACGTATATTTTCCCCATGAGTGTAGTAAACATGCAATAAATGGGCAATAAAAATAGCTTTCTTATATAAATTTTTACAAAATAAGTTTTGCGTGATTTAACTTTAACTATCACTTCAATAAAAGCTCACTTTCTGTAGTAAATTTTATACTCTAAATGTTTAATATTTAAAATTTAAGTTGCTATATAAATATATATTTCTTTAAAATAACTCGCTTTCGGGATCTTTTAATTCCCTGGAGGACCAAATTAATTCAAATTGGATTGAATTTTATTTCGTTATAACTTAGTTGTAAAAATAATGTGCCTAACACATAAGAATACTTAATTTAACCTGTTTCAGAATTTTCATTAGTTTTATTAATTAAGGCTTTAACAACCGCTTAACTGATTTGTTAATTGGGAGTAATAGACGTCTAATTTAAGCAATTAAGGATTAATTGGGTTTCAAAATGACAGAGAATCATATAATTCTGTAAACTATATGACGGAAATTAAAGTAATTTGCTTGAATTGGTTTTATACCTATTTCTTTTTACTTAAAACTACTGAATAAAAATAAAAATCTGAGTTTGTTGTTTTTGATATATGAAATGAATAGAAAAACAACGTTGCTAATCACGCTTTTAATTCATTTGTATATTATTGTATTTCTTGGTTGTTTTAAGCAAATTCAGACGTTTCTTTTCTTTTAATATTAGCAGTTGTTCAGAAAAATCACAATTATACTAAAATTAACTATAAAAACTTTTATAAGCAAATATATTGCTTCTACAAGACAATGTTAACAAGATTAATGTTGATAATTGTTTGCAGGAATTCTAATGATTTTTTTTCATTACAATAAAGTAATTTGAGTAACATATGATAATTAAAGATAAAAATATTCTGATTTATAATAAATAGTTCTCTCTAAAGAAAATAATTACCTAAATACTCTAAAGCAAATAATTATTGAATTTCCCTTTTTTGATAATCAAACATAACTATTTCAATTAAAAAATAAAAAAGACACCTGTAATGAAATAATAAGAATTTATTGTTTTACACAATGTTTTTATTATTATTATTACACATTTTTCATATATTGGGAGCACTTTAACTACACATTTACTCTACACACTCTTTATTATTATTTTTTTTTGCGTATTCTAGTTTAAACTTTAATACTTGTTTTATATTCCCAATAGAGTGATCAAAAAAACTTTTATATTTTTACAATTATTTATCTAAATATTTTGTATGTTTTTTTCATACGTAATTAACAGAAAAAATATATTGGAATTTCTATAAGTTTTATGAATTATATATATTATAAAATTTGCATGTTCTAAATATAACTAGAAATCTTTGAAACAAAGCGTCATAGCATTTTAACTTAGCTTTGATTTTTGTTGTATTATGTATTATTTCCCCATCTTTTATGAATATCACATTTTTATGCTTTTTGTATATAGTCATGAAAGCTTCTTTACATAGTCAAACTAACATAAATCAACAAAATCTTACACATGCGCACATACAAACAATCCCCATTAGGATATTTTACTTATATTGTACTTTACCATTATTAAACCTGTTGAGTTTAATAGGATTCTTAACAGTCGATGCATTACTAGATTTATGCTTATTAGAAGTTTGGAGGGAAAACTTATTATCATTCTATGGTGGAATAGATGCCCGTTAGAGAACAATTTTACTGGTCTCCCACTTTATAATCTCGTTATCTGGAGGTGCTAAGTTTATGTAAGACGGTTCTGAAATGACCATGAACTTCATATTAAATCTCTCTAGAATTCTAAGGGGGGTGTTTCTGGAGAACTCTGCCAAATGATGTCCTTGATATGCAATCAGACTTCAGTCCAGATGTCAATCTGTGAAGCACATAATTCTTAAAATTAAGGAAATCAGTAAGTTATAGAAAGGGTGAAGACATGAAGTGTAGAATGAGGAAAAGACGGATAAGGATTTCATCTGATACCGAAAGCAGATTATTTATATTACTAAGAATTATATATTAGCTTAAAAATGGAAAAATATAGAGCTTTACTTTAAATCAGGTATAAATATTTAAGGATTATATAGCCTTATTATTGGAAAAATCAGTTATTGTAAGTTGGGAACTATTATAAAAGGGCTGAATAAAAATATTATTATATATTACTAGAAATGTTTAAAAGTGTAATTTTTAGTTTCTAGGTGTAGATGACAATCTATGACATAAAATACTTTGAGATTAATAATTTTAAAATTTTATTTCACATTGTGATTTAGACTTACTTCTTAGTTCAGTATAGGGAAGACATAAATCATATAGAGTATTAAGTAAGGAAATATGTTTGAATGCACTGATCAAAAAACCAGGGAAACACATGATTCTGGCAAAAACTTGCAAATATTTACATCATTAACTAAAGTCAAATAAAGCCTAAATAATTTTATTCGTTGAAAAAAAAATAGAAGAAAACTTCAAATGCAAATCAGTGTTCATGACGTCAAAAACTATGAAAAGGATAAAAGTGCAGAAATCGTGATTTCACAGAAGCATTTCTATTAAGCAAATTTTGTTGTTCAGCTTTTGTTTGAGAAAAGGAAGGCTTGAAAAGGTCACTACAACGTTATTTACCACATTCCATGGTTTGACATTTAGGGAGACTTGAGTATGTACCAATACAAAAAAGTGTAGTAGACGCTGTTGGAGTGGCAAGAAGTGTTATTTCAAGGATGTGAAATCAATTCCAAGAAAGAGACAATGTCAGACGTCGAACAAGATCTCACATTCGAAAATTCAAAAAGGTCGTCCATGTGTAACCACAGCAGTTGCTTACCTATATATCCTGTTAACAGTTCGCCGAGACTGAACAGGTAATGTTACTCAGCTTAAAAAAATATTGCTTTTGAAACAAGACGAAAGTGGTTAAGACAAACAGTCCAAAATAGGCTTCATTAACGTGGTCTCTATACACATAGGTCAATGATGTATATTCCTTTGACTTCCAGACACCGTTTGGCTCGAAAAAGATGGGCTGTTGAACATCGAGATTAGGTTAAACGTGTTTGGAGTCAAGTAATGCTTACTAATTAGTCCGGTTGGAACTGGAATGTGACATCTGACATATTTTGAGATCACATTACAGACAAGGTTGTTTGATGATATGGTCTAGAGTCTGAATAAATGGGCCTAAGGACCTGCGAACTATTCGAAATGGTAATTTGATGGCCAAAATTTATGCAGAAAAAATATTGAGATGTCACGCCTTATGCTGCAGCCATTGGTGATTCCTTCCTTTTAATGGATGGTAATGTTAGACTTCATACAGCTGGCCCTATAGAGAACAGTCTAGCAGCTGAGAAATACAAGGTAAGGAGTGGACGCCATATTCTCTTGACCTAAATCTGATTGAGTATGTGTGGGGTTGTTCTGATTGAGTATGTGTGGGGTTGTTCTGATTGAGTATGTGTGGGGTTGTTCTGATTGAGTATGTTCAAATGACGCAGAACTGCGGGACAAAGTCGTCCTTTTACTGTCCGGAAATTTTAGCTATATATATTTCTTCAGGAGTGGAAGAGTATTCTCCGAAGTCTTATCGATAATCCATCGCATCTATGCAAAATTGGTGTGTTGCAGTTTCAGCTGTTCTAGGGGACCACACGTCATACTAAACATCTTGCATCATTTCCAAAGCATGCATTTTTTTGTTGTTTAATTGTAACCAAATAGTTGCCCTGAAGTTGTTTTTTTCCTGTTCATTCCATCTCTCCAAAGAATTCAAGCTCCTATGCAATTTTTTGTACCTTTTTTTCTGCATCGGGTTTTGTTACACGAGTATTCTCCATTTTATGCCCATGCATGACTGTCACGCATAGGTTTCTTAATTTCTTTGCTTACTCCCCTTATATTTTTGAGAAGTGTTTATGTGAAAATGATGATACAGTTTGGATCAATTTGTATTTTCACTATTAACTATTCTTTAACTGCGTTTAATTATGAGTTCAATTTCTTTTAATATGTATTTCGAATAAAGCAATTATTTTCCGTCTTGTCACACACCAATGCAATCTACACAAGTATGTATCTTTTTTTCTATGGCAACATCTAGTTTCGTTTTGATAGTACAAGTGGATCCAGGAGTCTTCCTTTCTACACATGTTCGCCATGCCAAGCTTGTTTAATGCTTTCTTCGTAAAATAAAATTATTGTACTTTTATTCAAGAATTGTTTCAGTCTGTGTCAACTAATTATTAAATATAAATGACTCAGAATTTGCCGTTAAAAAAAGAGAGATGTCTTAACTTCTGTACAACTTTGTAAATTAAAAGGATAATTATTTTTTAAAATTTTTTTTTGTTGCAATTTAAATAAGTCTCTCATGCTAAATAACTGAATGATATAACACCAACATATACTGATAAAATTAAAAAAAAAAATCAAAGTTATTTCCCCATTAAAACAAAAAAGATAAAGAATTTGAAACAAACCATATAATCTATATATATATAAGCGAAATACCACTGACTGACTCATCACGATATCTCTAAAACTATACAACCGATTGACTTGAAATTTGGCGTAGTTACTCATTTTGCGATGTAGACACTCACTAAGAACGGATTTTACGGAATTCTTATCCAAAATGTGATTTTCATCCGTTAATCTTTTCTTATCCATCAATTATGACATTTTTGGCGACTTTATCGCCAAAAATGATATGACCGACGCCAAACGGAATATATTTTTTATATATGTATTCTGTGCATTGCTACCAATTAAGTTGAGATTTGGCGAGATTTGCGCGTGCGAAATGGAAATAATTTAATATTGAGGCGCTGATGGAGGATTAGCAAGAACGGGATTTTGAAAAATACTAAAATGGCGACTTCTTACGGAATAGCGCACATTCAAGACAATCCGCTAAGTAGGATGTATTATAGGTTTATCATATATAATGTAAATGTTGAGCTCCGAAATTCCTACATTTAGAGATTTATCACTAAATATCTTCCACCACCAAGTCGAAGCATTTCAATGACCTTGCATTGTGAATTTTAAAAAGCTATACTATTGTAACCCCAGCTGATTTCGATCGCTTTGCTGAGCAAAGGATAATTTTTTATTGTTGTGGAACCTAAGCGTAAGTCTTAAATTTATGAGAAAGTATTTTATTATTAATAATGATTGATAAATTACATTTGTAAATCTAAACGCAATCTTGCGAAGATGTTGAAGTTGGCTTTTAACAAATAAATAATAACGGTATGTTATTCATGTCATTGATAAAAAAAAATAAGTAGCTATCAAAATATTTATTTGGATGTATGCATTAATTGTAACCTAATGTTTATGCAAAAGTTTTTTTTTCTGTATTTTGACTATTTTTAGTTTTTGGTTTCTAGAAAATAAATGTTTTTGATTTTTTTAAAATGGCTGGATATTTTATCGTTTTCATAATACAGAATTATTTTTAATGCTATGATTTTTAAGAGCTATTTTGTCTTATTCAATTGCAGTTCCAGATATGCTGCTAGCGTAATTGAGCTATCCCTTCGCAAAAAGGATAACGTAATACGGGTGACTTTTTGCTAAAAAATTTTACTATACTTTATTTTTTTGTTAGTATTTTTTGTTGAATTTTTAAATAATTTGATATTTAAAAATTGATTTCGGTTATATTTTTTAACTAGAGAAGTATTTCATTGTAGAGAAGTATTTCAATACAAACTGATTTTTCATATTTACTTTTCAGTTATAATTTTTAATAATGGATGTTGAATATATTTGGATAGATGGAATACCTACTCCTTTCAAAGTTTTTAAAATTCTTGACAACGGAGCATGTTTAGTTTCATCTCTATCTTTGCTGGTGTTTGGTGACATATCGATGGCGTATAAAATGAGAAATATTGCTTCTCACGTGTTTAACAACTGGGATTGGTTTAAATGCTGCATTCAAACGCTATCTGGCGCCTCTCATAATACTAACGATTCATATTTTACCGAAATGTGTAAACCAAACACGTATGGATCTATTTTCAAAATTATGGCGGTGGTAGAGCTATTTCCCTATCAGTTCGAAGTGTATCAAGGTGGCTGCCTTATAGCTTCTGTTGGGGAAACAATTCAGGGGAAAAAAAGATTATGTTTTACGGGAAACTGTAATAGTGGTAATTTTGATGTTTATATTTAAATAGTTGGATTAACAAATAGAAGTAAAGTTAATCCTGGTTATGATAATGTGAAACAAAATGAAGAAAATGAGTCATCTTTAGTGTTTCAGCCTCAAGAAAATGTGTCTGTGTTAGTTTCAAAGACTCAATCAATATCTAACATTGATTTTTCAAGTTCAAGTGAATCAATTATTAATGATGTAATATCTCTTCAAAATAAAGGTAAAAAAAAGAAGAAAAAGATTCACAAATTCAATTAGATATAAACAAGTAAGAATAGCTGCTACAAAATATACTCAAAGTCCTCCTGAAGAACATAGAGAAGCTGCTTCAAAATATACTAAAAGCCATCCTGAAGTACATAGAGCAGCTGTAAGAAAATACTTTTCTAATAACCCCCATGTGAATCAGGCAGCTGTAATTACATACAATGAAAAAAGATCAAAAGTTAAATTAGCGCCATGGACTTCCAAAAATTTGTCTGGTTTTAAATATGAAATATATATTGACTATTAAAATGATAAAATTGTCAGTATCGTAAAACGTTTGCCCTGTTCGAGGGGTGCCATGCTTTAAAATGGATAGAAGAACCTCCAGGAATGTGCTGCAGTGGTGGTCAAATCCAGCTTCCTGCTGTTAGATCCTACCCTGAACCTTTGAATAGTCCTCTTAGCCATAAGGATCAGCTTTCAGAACATTTTCTTTCTACAATTCGTTAGTATAATGGATGTTTTCAGATGACGTCATTCGGAGCAAAAGAATTGAAGGAAGGAAATTTTATGCCAACATTTTAAGTCCACGGGCAGGTATACCACAGGATAGGTAGCCTATTGGCTGAGCCTCCTCAACAACCTTCTTTTCTTCAGCTTTAATTTCTCTGTGATGATGAACGTGAAAAACACATTCATTGTGGTATTTTCCCAGGTGTTAAGCCAAAATTAGCCAATTACAAAAGGCACTACATGAACATAACTGGTATATTCACGATTTCAAAGCTGCTGTTGATTCAGTTCCTAAAGACCAAAAGGAGTTCAAGGTTATAATTAATGCCGATAAAAAAAACCATCTGGAGAACACAAAGGTCGTTTCAATGCTCCAATTTTCTTGATAATTTATGTATAGATTCCAAAATATAATATTATCGTCTGCCCAGCGAAGCGGGCGGGTATCAGCTAGTTATGTATAAAGGAAATATACATATGTGCCTAAGTTGTTAGTTCTATTATATAATGTTAAGTATGGTTTTCGATGCACAAATCCATAATTAATGCTAATTCATAAGAAAATTGATCGATAAAATAATTTTTTTTGAATTATGTTATTTGACATGTGTGATATTGCTGGAATTTTACAGAGTTTATGGTGAATAGCACCATGATTCTGAGCTAAAGTCAAATGACGAAGGTGGCACCAGAACTAGTGTCTATCATTCCTTATTACTGTAACATATCTCGAGAAAGCTTTGAGAACCATTTAAATTAAAACAGCCCCTATTATACTTCACGACAAGTCTTCAGAAACTATCAAAATGACTTAAATATAAAGCTTCTAAGAAGTTATAATTGGGTACAAGTTAATTGATTTCATCACAACAAACTAATTCATTCAAATTGACTTCTTATTGTCATTATAATGTAAAGAAATGTCCGTAGGAAACAGAAAAAGTTGATTAAAAATTCTTATATTTTAAAATTGTATAAGGTTATAGAATGCTTTTATAATTTCACGAAAAACTATTTATCAGAATGAATCCTCAATAAAAAGTAAGTTATAGAATGGAAAAATATATAAATAAGTTTACTAAATATCGTTTTTTCTAAAACCCGATGACAGTATTTAATGAGAAACATTTTAGGCATTGAAAAATTTGAAAGAAAACATCTCAATATATTCTTCTATTTCCCGGCCGCAAAACAGGGAAACAAATAAAGTAATTAAAAAAAACTATTGCCTCATTTGTCATGATAATTTTTCTTTATAGCAAGCAGAAAAACGAGAGTAAAAACAATAATCTATTTGGGCGAAATGAAATATTTCCTCAAAAGATTTTTTCACTTCAAAGATTGCTTCATTAAAACTTTTAAAGCTAATATAAAGAATAACTTTTAAAGTTAAATATCCAAAGAAACGAAATGTATAAAAAAGATAATCTTAAATTAATGTTTTAATAAAAATAATTCATTTGTGAATACAATTATATATACAGGGTTATGATGATCTCATTTTTTATTATTGTCTGAATTTTACGTATTCGTCTGATATAGAAAATATTTATATTTTACGTATAGAATTATATTAAATTTGAAAGTTCAAGTCATACTTTTGGCAGCTGAAACTAATCTTATATGTGGATCTAAAATTCATATTAATGTCTTAGAATGATTTCGCTTGTCAAACAATATAGGAATTTCTATAAACATTATCAGATTTGTCACATCACTATACGCTTACTATGAAATATAAATTTGTCTCACTCTGTTTGAGATGGCTATAGATCTCATTTGTATTACAGTAAATAATTTTGATAATAATGATAGGAAGCTTACTTACATTTAACTATCCTTGTGAATATTTCTAAGAGGCTATTTGATTCAAACAACTCAACACCCAATTATGCAAATTGATGTTGATATATAAATTGAAGAACAGTAAGAAAGAGAAGAGAAACAGGGGAGATGGAAAGTTAGGAGATGAGATTAAAATGAAGAAGATTAGGCTAATATGAAGAGAGTTAGTGTGGCATGCGCATAAGTTTTCTTGGGTGGCTAGAGAATTTAGTGAGATTAGGACTCAACTCTGTCGAAGGAATGAAAGGAGGTAATCGAATCTTATTCCAGCAAGTACATATTTTGATGGATTATAGAACCTGTTAGTGCTCGTGGAAAGGAACTTAACTTCGGAATCCTCCTTATTTGAGGAGTAAATAAACATATCTTGGATATAACCGACTATTTTAATTAATTCGTCTGTGCTTGAATTTAAGTTGAAATTTAGATCTTGTGATTAAATTTTAAGATGACAGACGAGACGGGTAGTATGAACCGTTACAGTGCTTCTGGTCATTATTCCTTTGAAACAATACACGCTTATTACGTTAAATACCCTCTGTAAAAATACTATGTTGTCAAGGTTAGAGATTTTGGGTCTCACTTATTCATTTATCCTCAAGAATCTGCAATTCCGTGATAACCATGTACAAATGTTTAGAGCAGAACGAAGCTCAAAAATAGTGTTTCTAAACTGACTTTAAAAGAATTATTTAATTTAGATAGGATAAGAACGGAAGTTAAATTTAATGATGAGGAGAGAGAGAGAGAGAAAAGAAAGATATCGAAAATGAAAATTATTAATTTGTATTCTCGCTGACTCGGTTTAGCAAATTGCAGGAAATTTAAATATGTGTCATAATCAAATTAAAATGTTATGTAACTCATTAATTTTAAGTATTGATATGGTGTAAATATATTAAACAATAATTAAAAACTATTCATATGAAACTGAGATAGATAAAAGTTTTTAAATATTATTGCGCTGTTTATTCCCTAAAGTTATGTGCATAGTGATACAACACCTGGTGAAAGAAAGTTAAACTGAAATAAAATAAATGTATTAACTTTATTTATTAATTTAGTTAATTAAATTAACTAAATTAATTTAATCTTGAAATAGAAAGTTAAACATTTATGTTTTGCATATGGAAACTTTAAACAGAAATGGGGGGCCAGATTAAGTTTTGAGATTAAATTGTCTCTGTTCATTAGAAAATAAAGATTAAAAATTGAAATTCGTTAGTGTACAATTTTAAATACTATTTTGAAAACATTTTAGAATTTTAGAAGCTACTTCTTATTAAAAGGTCAGAATAGTAATGAAATTTTACTGCTTTCAACAGCTCTTGAAAAATAATTTTTTTTGTTAAACAAACATAAACATTGAAATGAAATATGCTTAAAAACGAACACAAATACAGAGGCGATTTCAATTGCAGAGCGACGATACATATATGTAGATAGGATAGCTATTGAATATTACAATGAAAGATGGAAAATGTATTTAATTTAACAAATAGTGAAAATTATATTTAAATCTAAAGTAATCTAAGTTATAATACGACTTTCAAGGCTTTCAACTTTTAGTTTTGAAACTAGAAAATTTTATCATGCAATGTTTTCGAAATGCTTTTTTAACACCGTTGCAAGAAAACAGTTATTATGAGTATTTCTATTTTAAAATGCTTACAAATATGTAATGGAATAAACTTAATTATCAAATCATAGAAAGAAATTATTTTGCAACTTAGATACATTAAAACTGTTATGGATAGTATGAAGAAATATCGGTCTTCTTGATGAAAAAGGCTGAGGAAAATTTATTAACTCAATTAAACCTTAAGCGTCGTTTTGTGTGCAGTAGTTTTCTAACACACTTCGTATAACAAATTCTAGGAGTGAATATTCGTTCATTTTAGTTAATTAGATTCTTCTCTTGATTGTTATGGGAAACGCGAGGTCTTAAGGAGTTGAATCTACTTGTTGAATGTACCTGAAAAATTCCACCCGCATTCTTGCGTTGTCATGACAATTTAATATTAACAGTAACTCGTTTCCATTACACTGAACCAGGGTTACTTATTGGATGAGAAAAACTTTTAAGAAAGGGTCAAAAGAATGTTTAATCTTGTGTAATGTTTGAATTCCTTACGTAGCGACATTTTTGGTAGAAAGAATACACATTTCATTAAATGAAGTAAAATGTAGCATGACATAATTTTAAAATCTGTTTCACGATATATATTTAATACTATCGAAGATACGAGGATCATTCAATATGTTCATAGAAACTACAAGAGATGATGATCGCATCATCAAAAATAGCTTATTTTTAGTAAGCATCATGACTCATTAGATAGTTGTCTAAATCTCAGTTATTCATTTTCGTGATTATGGTGCCTTTCGCACCTCAAAAATTCTTCGCCATAACTTTTCCGGTCGACGAGACCATCTTCGCTTTTCTTGAAAAGATTTACCCAAAGACACCCAATATTTTGATTTTTGCTTTATTTTTGGTGCATATTGATGATTCCAGGTCTCACCGATGGTGACAACTCGACGCGACAGCAATCAAGTGTTTTTTGGCAACGAATGACTACCTTATCAAAACTAACTTATGAACAATGTCAAATTTTTTTCGACTCCGTTTAATGCATGACAACACGCGATGGTAACAACAATTTACCTTAATGATACTATCTGTCTTCAAATGCAAGTACTTTTTTGACCACCCTCGTATTTAATACTATTAATTGTATTAGGGATACTCATTTTTCAATTTAAAAGAGAAATAAAACGACGAACTATTATTTTCTAATTTTTAATGATATTATAACCCTGGAAAATAATAATGCTGCTAATTTCTATTTTGAAGATAAATTTATTTGCTTTTTGATACTGATTGATAATTTCAAAATTCTAAGGAAATTACAAATCTTAATAAGGTCATCAATATTATAAATCTTCTTAACTTGTAAAATAAGGATAATTTGTATTGTTTTGGATATTGTTTAAATTACGGATATCGTTTTATGTTCCATATTCAATACAATGTAAATGACTAAAATATTTTACATGACTTTTTGTAAGAAGATGAATATTTCACTTATAAAAAAGTTGTAATAAGTAAATGATAAGTAATCGTAATAAGTAAATGACCCTTGAAAAATATTTTTTAACCTTTATCATGTTACATTTTATTTTTATTTAAGGTTATGAGTAATGTTTCCTTAATTTTTTCAATTTTAATGAATATGACAAAATAGTTAAGTGCAAATATTTTATTCCTTTAACATTTACATAAAAAGAACTTTATACAGATATACGGTTATCGACGATCGAAATTTCATCAAAAGGATGCATTCCAATGCACTTTTAAATATTTGTTTGTAGAATTTCAGTGTTTTGATTTCAGATTGCAGTGAAAATTACAGATTTCTTGTACAAATATGGAGGGTACAAAATCCCTTGTACAAGAAAAGAAGACAAAAATAGGGAAGGAATCTTCTGTTGTTTAAGATGAACTAATATGTTCAAGATCATTTTTAAAGAACTTTTCTGTTACTTATTCTTCTATTCCCTTGTTCTTTAGATTCTTCGAACAAAATCTCTACATATTTGACAGATCAATACAAACGAAGAAAAATTAAGCCAGTTGAATTTTAATAATCACATTTTGTTAAAAAATAATATTAAAACAGAACATTATTTTCTAGTTTTATCTGTATAGAGAGAAAATAAATTCCATTTTGTAGTATTTCAATAAGCGTACTTTTGTTTATTTATATTTTCAAAATAACTCAATTAATTGAAGCAAAAAATTATTATAATTAAAAGTTACATACGCACACAAGAAAATTATGAATATAATATATATATATATATATTTACACCAACGGACATTGCGCGTTGGAATGATTTTGAATTGTTAGAAGCAGCTAGGAACAAGTTTCTGAGAAACTATTGAATCAGGTGTTCTCAGTCTTTTAGATGGATTGTTTCCAAAGAACAGATTGTTCTTCCTATCTTCAGGCCTAGAAACAAATATTAGACGTTAGTACCTGGTTTCTCACACAGATGATTAAAAGATAACATGACACAACAGAACGGTAAATCAAATGTTTCGTTTAATTTACCGTTGTGATGTATATATACATATATTATTATAGTACATCGTAATATTATATAATTTCGAAAGAGTATAAATTATTCTATCTGTATAAAATATAAATCATTTCTTTCCAGTTCAAGAAAACCTTCTTTTGCCCTCCCTTTTTTTTATGATATAGTAGTAAAATATTTCATCATAATAATATGGTTATAAATTCATATTAGATATGAAGTATTTGGATATTACTTATTTTTCTTTGGTATATATATCTCAAAATTATTGATTATCGTGTTTTTTACTTTTTTTAATAAAGAGATTTCCAAATAAAACTCAAAGTGCTGCAGAAAATCAGCTTTACTTTACAAAATTACGTTAACCGAATTTAAACCCATGAAACTAAATCAGACTAGAACACATGTATTAAATTTTACTCTGTATAGCAAAGAAAATAAACTATTATTTAAATGTTTTGAACTAATAATTGTGTTAAAGAATTACTCACTGATTACTCTCAAAGAATAATTTAAATTAAGTTAGAGAATTTCGTGTAAATAAAGAATTAAATTTGTTTTCTGACAAATAGAGAATTAATTACTGTAATGTATTTATATTCAAAACACGTTCCTTTGGATTTACTGCTTACTAAGATCTTTATTAGTGTAACAATAGTAAACCTAATAGACAGACTATAAAGTCTGATTATTTCCAGTATTAAATCATGTATTCATTTGTATTTATCGTAGAATCTTTTGCACATTGTTTTGAAAATGGTAAGCGTATTGTTTTAAAGATTAATTTTCTATTATACGAATGTTATATAGATTTCTAAAAGACTTATATTGATAAAATGATAATGAAGCTTAATAAAAGTTTATAGTTAATGGGATTAAATAAAAGAAAATATTCTTATAGTTAAGAATATAAAAATATTCTTACATTGTTTTAATATAGTTATAGATTATGCATTCTTTCTACGACAACTAAAGAAAAATTATATTTTCTTATTTTATATTTTTATATTTCTAATGTTCTTATATATTAGCAATATTTAGATTTATTACATTAAAATTTATTACTCATATTTATACGACCATATAGACATTCATAAAATTCATTCGAGAATTTAATTTAAAACGAAAGGAACATGAAAAAAATGTATTTTAGTTTCTTATCATGATAAGAAATACAAACAATTTAAAAGGTTTACATTTAAATAAGTCTGCACATTTCAAAACTTTTTGGAATTGAATATGTATAAGAGAGTTTTAATATTTTTTAAAATTTTCAATGAACACCTATAATAATACATTTGTTTATGGCTTATTTTCACAGTGTAATATATGTTTCTACTACAAACTAAATTTTTTAATTATATATTATAATGTTTTGTTATTTACATAATATATTATTTGCATTTATTTATTTCATTATTATTAAAGTATGAATTATTATTGAGTTTTACGTCAATGACCGAAAATTAGCACAGACTACCTTTGAAACAAAACAAAGCAGAATAGTGAATGAGATAGGAAAGAAATATAACAATCTTTCAGTTAAAATAACTTCCTTTACTTTCAAGAGAAAGAAAAGAAAAAGTAAAAGACTAAATTTTAAATAGTTGTTATTTAGAACAGGTTGAATAAATGTATTACGGTAAATGCATGATACTTTTATGTTTAGAAAAAATGAGTTGAATGAAATATGGTAAAATTTGACAGTTCCTAAAACATTTTAATGAATTGAAATTGCTAACAAACCCAAACATTTATTGAAATTTCTCAAACTATATTTAGAGTAATATATAAAGTATTTCCCACAACTATCAATAAATATTAGCGAGATACTTTAAGCAAATCTTTGATCATATACAGAAAATATTTTTCTAATTCAGAAGTCCTGTTAAGGCTACTTGGCACTTTTTCCCCCAAAAAAGGTTTGGTTATAGAAATATTTAAGTAATATTATAGCTTCCTTTCAGATTAAATTAAGTAAATCTGGCAAGTAAATCTGGCAAGCCATTATATTAAAAATTTAAAAAAAAGAAAGTTTTGCAGTTATTTAAATAAGAAAATAATTATTCAATTTCTTAAAAACTTTTTAGTTATTTCAAGTGATTTACATTTAATGGATTATTTGAAAAAAAGTTAGAATAGAATTGAAAATTTGTCTCTGTTGAATTTTAATAATTACTTTTGTAGTTAAACCGAAAAAAAATTATACTTTTTAAAATATTAACTTTGACAATGCTTTAAAAATAAATAGAACTCTCAGACCTAAGTCTATATTAACCTCAATAGTTTCATATATACTAAAGAATTTACAAAAAAATTCAAGACTACCTTACCTAAACAGAAAAAAACGCCTTAGGTGATATTTAATTCTTATAATCCAAATAAAAGTCTGAGAAAAATACATTTAAAGACAGAAAACAATATATATATATGTTTGCATGTATCAATATCTTTTCTTATATATATATTTCAAAATACACTCTATAACAAAAAAAAAAAAAAAAAAAAAAAAACGACGCATCAAGAAGGAGTTGTCCGATAGGGACAAAAATTGGCGGATATGAAAATTATAATTGAAGGATTTATTTCAGAGTTACAAAGTAAAGAGCTTTATAAGGTGTTGATCCACCTCTAGCCTGAATGCGAGCTGCCACACGACATGGCAAACAGTGATAAAGCTTCCTGATGGTCTCCTGATGTATTTCTTGCCATATTTGCTCCAATTGTCCGGCTAGATCATCAACATTACCTGGTAGATGCAGTCGCCTTCCTGTCATATTCCAGACATACTCGATTGGAGAGAGATCTGGCTGAACAAGGAAGTGTTAGACAAGCTTAAGACAGTTCATAGCAACACGTACCGTAGGCAGTCTGGCATTATCTAGCCGAAAAATAAGGCCAGCGTACTGCAAAAGGAACTGTAGCAAAACAGGTTTCAGAATGTCGTCGACGTACCGCAGTGCTGTAATGTGCCCCTAATGACGACCAAAAGGGCCCGGATATCAAGGTAAATGGCACCTCAGACCATAACTCCTGGTTGAGGATCTGTGTAGCTTGCAATAGCGAAAGCAGGATCGGCACGCTGCCCTTGGCGTCTCCAGACACGTCATCGAGGTTCATCAGGACACAGTTGGAAGTGGAATTCGTCGCTAAATATTATACGTCCCCAGTCAGCATCATTCCAACCTGATAGAGCCAAGCACCACTATAATCTGGCTCGACAGTGTGCAGGCGGAGGTGGTAGGTGGCGTAGCGGTGGTTACGAGCGTAGATTTCACTTTGTCAGTCGTTTGTGAATGGTCATGGTGGACACTCGTGTGAGGGTCTCGCATCTAATGGTTGATAACAATGAATCAGGCGCTGTGACAACTGATCTGACAATCACTCTGTCCGCCCGCTCTGCTGTGGCCTTAGGTCAACCGCTACCATCATGACGCTGAAATCTGTCATTGTCCACCCATTGTTGCCAGCCTCTTCTAATCGCCGCATCTCTTCGAACCATACGACGAGCGATTCTCCGATTTATCCAACCTACCATTTCAATCCAACGATATGACCTCTTTCAAACTCTGTCAGTTGCTTGCAATGAGCTCGAAACCTACGGCGAGGCATATTTTGAGTCATTGAAAAGTAACGTAAATCGCAATGCAACAGAAAATTTGATTATCAGATTGAGAATCGCTTCTTATATACACCTGCTGAAAGTGCAGTTCAGATGCGCTGTAGCTGCTGCTATTCATTCAATGGACACCAAATTTTAATCATTCGCATGTTCAATCCAAATGTCTTTGCATACGAAATTTCATTACAATCGGGCAACACCTTCTTGGTGCGTCGTCTTTTTTTTTTTTGTTATAGTTTGTATATTGTTTCGAACATGAAGTGACTCTTCCCTGCCCAGGTTCTCTTATGAAGGAAAAATAAACTTTCAGGAATGCCATCAGTCTGTCAAGGGAAGTTTATGCAATGGCACTTTAACCTCGACGATAGATTTGGAGACAAATTTGGTGACTTGGCGAGAAAAGTTCTGAATTTGAAGACAAATAGAATGTTCTCAAAAGTTGTGGAGCCTAAGAAAAATATGGACTGGAAAGAAAGTTACGGATTTTTTGTGAATTTCCAGTGTGATGTCATACCTGACCGGAACAAGTACAAATACACCGAAAGCGTCAGTCTATAGACTCGGCTTTAGAGATTAATCGAGAAATAAATTGGGAAGCCGTCGGTACTTGAAAGCAGACCTGCTGATGAACTGATGGCTGCATGGCCGATTGTATTTGCGGAGCGGCCTGTTTCTACCTTTGAAGTGCTGAATATTACTGCGGAAGCTTATCTGTAGTGAAAACTGGTCATATGAACGTTGCTGTTATAATTGTGACTGTTATTACGAGGATTGTTCTGTTCCTGTATCTGTGTCGCTAACCTGTAAAAGTACTGTATATCTGTTTATGCTGTTAGCTACGTTAGTGCTGTATATCTGTGTACAAGAACTACTACTCGAGTATTGTTCTGAAGAATTGCGAATTAAGTGTCATTTGTCATTATCTCCTTATTGGACTGATTTCCCCCCCAAACACTTAGAAATTTTTGTAACAGATATACACATAAACTGCTGTTTGTAGAAAATGCAACACCATGAAGGAATCATCAGAATCAAATGAAATTCGCAGCATCAGAATCAAATGAAATTATAGGATATTATGCAAATTAATAAAGTTTCAGAGCCATCGCGCGTGCGCGGCGCGCGCAGCGCCCTCTGAATTGATGCTGAAAGCGTATAAATAAAGTGCTGTAGCGGGACGTTGAAAAAAGTCTATGATTATTTGTTAGTGGCAAACGTTTAGTGAGACCTGAGTATGCCTCCACGACGGAAGAATAAGAAATTCAAGCAACTTACGGAGTTTGAACGAGGGAGGATAATCGGCCTTCGAGAAGGAGGATTTTCCTATCGCGCAATAGCAGCTCGTATGCAGCGGAACAGTTCCACAGTGATGCGAGTTTGGAAGCAGTGGACCGACGAGCACCGAACAACTCGAAAAACAGGCACTGGACGACAGAAGGTGACGTCAGAGCGCGATGATCGACACCTGCTCCGCATGGCGGTGAATGATCGCACAGCTTCCTCCAGGCAGCTGGCAGCACGTTGGTCTACTGCTACAGGTGTACAATTGTCGGCTTCGTCAATTCGTCGTCGTCTGCTGCGCCGTGGATTGCGTGCAAGGGTGCCTTTATACAGGATTCCCCTCACGGCGAATCATCGACGGCTGCGTCGGCAGTGGGCTCTTGAGCACAGAGACAGGCGAGCTGATTGGCACCAAGTTGTCTTTTCAGATGAATCACGCTTCAATTTGTGGACCCATGATGGCCGTGTTCGTGTTAGACGTTATGCCGGTCAACGCTGCCTCCCTGAGTGTATTATTGAACGACATAGTGGTCGAACACCCGGAGTTATGGTCTGGGGTGCGATTTCGTATCATGGACGATCCAATTTGATACGAATTGAGGGTAATCTCAATAGCAACAGGTACGTCCGTGAAGTGCTACAGCCCGAAGTCGTTCCTTTCCTTCAAGGCATCCCTGGAGCTCTCTTTCAGCAGGATAATGCACGCCCACATGTTGCGCGGACTGTTCGAGACTTCTGTTCAGCACAACGCATGCAACTTCTTCCTTGGCCTGCTTATTCACCGGATATGTTGCCTATTGAGCACGTGTGGGATATGGTTGGTCGGCGTCTCGCTCGTGATCCGCGTCCAGGAGTTTCCAAAGACGAACTTTGGTTGCGCATACAAGCGATATGGAATTCTCTTCCTCAAGCAGATATTCAACATCTGTTTGACTCCATGCCACGTCGTATAGCAGCACTTATTGCAGCGCATGGTGGCTGCACCAAATACTGATTTCGGACGCTTAATTTGTTTCTTTTGTTTTGAAAATTTCATCATTTATTTGTATCAGTACAAGTTGTTTCTGCATTAAATTTCATTTGATTCTGATGATTCTTTCATGGTGTTGCATTTTCTACAAACAGCAGTATATATACATGCATATCTACTAAATATAAAAATGGATATAGCCGTTTTATTTAATTTTAAAGTTGTAACCTATTTTTAGAAATCCAATAATCCACATGAATTTTAAGTATATATTCTGAGACAAAATAAAACTTATCTACAACTTTAATAATGCAATTTATTTGTTAAGTGAAATAAATTTATTCTTTTAAAAGTAAATTCGAGTAGTTCCATAATTTACGTAATAAAAATTCCAATATGAAATTAAAAAAGAATTGAAAGAACGAACCCGAAAAACTGATTTGTGCCAAAATATAATATATTGCAGGACCATCTAGACTGATTACCTTTTGAAGATAATTATTCTCTAAAACTCTTTACTAGAACAATCACTGAAGACACATATTAAAGAAATTGAACCGATTTAAAATAGAGCTGTCTGGGTTATAACTCTTGAGTGTTCCAACTTTGAGTTTAATTAATAGGAATGAAGTGTCCCATGAAATAAGTGTCAAACTAAAATTACTTTGAAAACCAAGCCTTAAACTGAAATTCTGAAGCTAAAGTTTTCACTCTAAGTTTAGTAAAAGAGGATATTCATTTGAAATATTTCCCAGAATAATTATTATTTTTATATTATGATCTACTTTAGGTTTTGAGATAATATTGAGCTTCAACTTTTAATCAAGTTTTGAATAAATTTTATATTATAATATACTTTATAATATACTATATTATAATATAATATTATTTATTTCATATTATAATTTCTTAATTAATTTAATACCCGATATATATATATATATATATATATATATATATATATATATATATATA
>BMAW01099072.1:218463-241073 GCA_019974015.1 Nephila pilipes | reverse complement strand
ATATATATATATATATATATATATATATATATATATATATATATATAATATTATTATAATGTATATCGTTAGAAAGAAGATTTATTTTAAAACTATATATAATTAATTAAAAACTTGGTATTTAAATGATTTTTAATGGTAAAATAATGTTTTGAAGGAAAATTCTATGTTTAAGCAAAAAAACGTTAGAAAATTTTTAGAGTGAGCATAGGTGAAGGTGAGTTAAAACTTGGTAATCCCCACACAACGATGAAAATTGTGGTGAAGCATAGATGTGCACTGGGACCAACTTGTGTCTGACATGTTAATTTTAGATCGATGGTTATTTTGAACCATTAACAAAGATGACACCTATGCAAATAATTTGACCCTATGACTAAGACGAATTTGTTTGTGAGTTATGCAAGATACTGAGTTAGTAAATTCGAAAGACTTATGATTTCTCTATATATATTCTCTATTGTTTTCCTGTGAGTCTGAAAATTGATCAAATAAATTTAAAATAAAATTTTGTGTAGGTATGTTTTGTGTTTCATTCTATGTACGTGGTATTACCCATCCTGATCTGAAAATTTGCACCTTTGATTTTTTCCACTTACGTCAAATTATTGACCTGGGATTCGTAAACTTGATCAAAACCATTGAATATTTGATAGCTTTCATGTATATGGTTATTATTATGTCTTTATTTGATGCATTTTGAGGGATAGGATGGAGTTATTTATCAAATAAGTTATAGTATCCGGTTTTATCCTTCTTTATCCTAGGTAAAATTACAGGATTGATTTATTGCAAAGGAAAACTGATATTGAAATCAATAAAATCTTTGACTTAAGTAAATAACTGATATTGAAGTCAATAAAATCTTTGATCTTGAACTTATTATCCAACTCTTACGAATAATTTTTAAGAATAAAAATATAAAAACTATAAAAATGATATAGAAAATTTTTAGAATTGAAATTTTTAGTTAATAATATATTTTAATGAAAAAAAAAAACACCTTCAAATCCAAAATAAAATACGCTAACTAAAAATATTGTTAAATTAACATGTTTAAGAAATGCGAATCTCTTTTAATTGAGATACAAACATTTGTTAACCTATTCATAATAAATAAAACTTTAAACTTTTTTTACTGTTTCATTTAATCAAAACATGAATTTATCTGTTAAACATAAAAATTGATGTATTTATTAACTTACATTTATCTATGTTATCTGTATGCATTACACAGTTAAAGCATAAATTAAATATATTTATGTTTATTGTGCAACACATTTATATGTCTATTGATATAAATATGTTTTGGACTATAGTTATGCTATAAAATTAACATATTATTTTGGAAGTAAATTATGTATAAAAAAGAAGAATAGCATATGCTATTCATAAACACAAATTATTAGAATCACTTTTGAGCTATAGTTAGCGATACTGCTGAAATATGGAGGAAGGTAATCGATGATTAACATCACTTAACATTGCGGCTACTTACTAATCATATTTACTTAAATAATATTTTAATAATATCATAAGCAATTTATTTTACACTGCTCATGATACAATCAAAATTATTTACGTAAGTAGGACTTATAATTGCGTTTTATGACTGAAATAATTTTAATAAAGAAATCAGAAACAGCTAATTAACTTCTGTATGTAGTCTTTCTGATTTTCATAACATGAAAATGAAATTTATATTTCAGTATTAAATATTTACATGTAAAGGTATTTATAAAATTAAAAATTTGTGAATGACATAAATTTATAAAATATACTGTTTTACATATCAAAACATTTTTAAAAAAACTTGATTAAATATTAAAGAATGCATTTGTAACTTTGTTATGTATTTTTAACTTAAATATTAAAGAATGTATGATGTAACTTTTACTCAATTTTATTTGTTTAGTTATTTTAATTTTAATGAATATTTCTAATCTGTGTGGTTACAGACTTTTATAATAATTTGTTATTACAAATTTCGATTTAAATATCTCAATTTTTCTAAGAAAGTGAAATTTCTTTTTATGTAGATGAAAATTCAGAGTAGTATTTCAACAGAGTTAAAATATATATATATATATATATATATATATATATATATATATATATTTACTTTAATATTTGCATTTACTTTAATCTTTCACGTTAATATAAAATCGTATTCAGTTAGATGATTTTGTTTCTCAGTTTCTACTTAAAGTGGTTTGTTTGAAGTAAGGATAGATTCTGATTGTAATGATATTTAAATGATTTGTCACAATAAAAAAATGTTAAGAAATATGACAACTTTTTTATTTAGTTTAAATTTAAATGAAATATACATTTCCTTCCATTGATAAATGTGGTTTAATTTAAAAAAATTATTCTTTTAGCTTCTTAATATGATTGTTAGTTCTGCAATCTTTGTTTCGTATTTTATTCAAATTTCCAGAAGTAGGTTTGTTACATTTCGATTGTTACTGGAATGTAAATTTGTAGTTAAACAAATATTAAGAGAATTTAAAAGGCCGCCTTAAGCGATGTTACAAGTCATTTATATATTTTTTGGAATTAATAATGTCGTAGATTTGAGAAATTTTAAGGAAATAATACACAAATTAGTTAAATCCAACTGTAAAACCATCATTAAAGTATCTGTCATAAAAACGAAATTCAGTTATTTACATTTTTTAAATATTAAGCTTCCCCGAATACAGCCATTGATTAAAGAATGATATTGTGTTATATTATCAAATATCTAGCATATTTAAGTTTTAAAAAATTATCACTTTATTTGAAGGAAAGGCTAATTTATATTAGTATTTCAAGTACAATTCTTTCAAGACTCATTCAATGTTTCTCGCTTGTTGGACTAATTACTGAGTTCTGAGAGCAAATCCTTTTTAATATCTTGCTTTTAATTAAAGTAAGATATTTTACAATAAATTAAGCTCTAGTTACTCGAAAAGTTAAAAAAAACGTTTTATTAAAGAACTTAGTAAAATTTATTATTAGTTTATATGAGAGAGGATTGTATAACCTTTTATTTTTATCAAACAGAGGCCGAACAGTTCTATGGATTTAAAATTTGTGTGAAATTCTAATCAAATATTAGAATGGCATCAAAATACTCAGGGTATAATTTTTTTCAATACGAATTTGGTTTGTGAATTATATTTTCTCTTAGAGTACACCAAATTTTATATAAAACTTTTTAGAAAAGCGTTTCATTTACTTGGAATTTGTTTTTATTTTTACACCTTCATGCAAGATGAATAATTTTCGGTGAATTTGCTCCCCAGGTTGAATTCTTTTGTCATATAAGAAGAAATATTTGTCACAAATATTCTTGGGTCACAGAAAAAAGATAAATATATTCTAGTTTCTGTTGTTCTGTTTTGAATTTTGTACCGTTAGTTTGAAATTTACATAATATACACAAAATAGTTATACTTTTTACAACTAGTAAAACAGGCACAATTTATAAAAAATCAATGAAAACAATGAATTAAAAAAATGCAAAATAAATGTTACGTATTGGAAAATTGTTTTTACACTTATATTGGGATGTCATGGCTCAAATAAATAATGAATTCAACTTTTAGGGCGTAGAAGAGATGTAATTTATAAATGAGGGTTGCGTGAGTGACAAAAATACTACGCCTTGTAAACAATATTTGCAATTCAGAATTAATGTCAGTTATATTTTAATAGAGAAAAAAGATATTGTTTAATCCACCGATAATGACAAATTGCTTAAATTATTTTGAAGGATAATAAGGCAAGAACAAATATTTACTAAGCAAAAAACAATTGATAAGATTTTACAATACAACGTAGACCTATTAACGACTAAATATTTATTCAGTATGATGTTAAACATTTACTTTGCATTTGAAATCTCAGAAATGTTTGTCAATGCATCTGATATATATAAACAAATTTCAATTAGATTAATGAAATAATTGAGGATACTTTGATTAACGTTTGCATGTAGTCGATATTATTACACTTAACATTGAAGTTTATAGTCATAATTGATAAGGGGGAGAAGATAGTATAAGTTTATTGCTTTTGTAAAGCTTTTAAATACATTGGTATTGATTAATAGAAATTATACCATTTACATACCTTTATAAATCATAAAATATTACCTTACCAAGAGATTTTTTATAATTAAAACATTTTATTGATTATAAAGTCAAACATTAATGCAGAAACTTCCCAAGTATGCATTAACTTTTCTTGCTATTGTTTTTTCGTTTCTCTTTAGAAGCACATTATCTCCATATCTATTAAGTGATCGTGGTAGCCTATTGGCCATGGTAGCTAATTCGCGGCTGGAGTTGTTTTCGTCAGATGGTGGTTCCATATCCTAAAGTCACTAAAGACCCACCGTAAAGGCTGATGCACATCAAACCTGCCGTGTCTCCAATTCCTTACGTTGGCATGAGGTTGAAGTTTGGAGCCAGCTGAAGTCTCATCCTTGTCACTAGACCGAGGTTCAAAATTACCAGGTTATTACAAAATTACCATCACTAATAAACTTCGTGTTGCTTTCACATTCGATATTAGTAAACAATCAATCAATAAATTCATACGTACTGATTGTTATGATTTTTACAAGCCAATTTATGAATGATATAATCCTACAGTCAATACGACTAAGAAATTTAATAATAATACGAAAAGTATGAATATTTCTATGGTCATAATGAATTACATGCTCATAATGAAATTTTTTGGACCATAAAACGAATCCCGAATTTATAGGACGATTTTTATCAACTTTTTTTTTTTTTTATTAAATCTAGTATAGCAGGTATTTAATATATAAAACTCACACATACACACACACGCCCACACGCTCGCACATACACACATACACACGCACGCACACACACACAAACAAACAAACAAACACACGCACTTTATATATATATATATATATATATAATCTGAGTAAAATGTTCCGAAGAATACTATTATCTATTTTCAGAATTTGTTATAAAACCTTTCTTTTCACTTTAAAATAAAGATTTCTGCTTATTGTATTTTAATGTTCAAGATCATAAGATGCTGCCAATTTTGAATCAGTTTTTCTATGTAAAAAGGCGGGTCTCTTATGATCAGAATAATACTTACAGTACAGGTTAATAATCTTCAGCTATTGATTTAGTTCTTAAGACAAAAGACAACAGATGAAACTAATTAAATGATGAGCTTTTGAGAAGCAAAGATAAACAAGTTATTTTGGAAACTCAATATATGTGAAAAGTGTAAGCATGTTAATTGATTTAAGTTACTCTCAATATAATAAGGAATGCAGCATTACTAAGTGTCCTAATTCTTTGAAGAAATATTTTGGCTGTCATTCGGAACTTTAGGCTTCCATTTTTCAGGCACCCTGAGGTAATTACAAAGTTTTCCATTGGGTTAACTTTTCTTAATTGATTTTAAAAGTGACTAATTTATTAGAAAGGGAAGGACTAAGCACACAAACTTTGTAACACCACAATTTTTGGGATCATAGATGGCTTGATGAAAATCGACTTCAAGAAACGAGTTCATTTCGTTGCCTGGTTATGCACGCTTAAGTTACTGACTTGTTCAAACATTAAAGAAAACTATTACCTCGTTTGGAAGGGAACAATCTTAGAAAAGTTTCAAAACATGCATTTGTAACTATTAATAATGTGTCTGGGTGGTGTAAGTGTTTCAAGGAACCAAACATTTTACATGAATGGAATATTGTCTAGTTTTGTTTGAAATAGCCATTCACTATTTATTTGAGAATATAAGGCAACTCTTTTAATGAGAACATTTGGATGGCTATTGTTGTCTATTCTTATGGTATTGAATCCATATGAGAAATATTAAGTGAAATAAAAATTTTAGCTCAACGAGGGCTCAACACAAAATTATTCATTATATAAAGAAATAAATATTATAAAAAAGAGTTAAAGGGACTTAGTACCTTTCGAAATCAAAAGTAGAACACTTTAACACACTTTTTCGATTCATTATAAATCGATAGTGTTTGCTCATTTTAATATGAAACTTTGGCAGTTTGTATAATAAAGTATAAAGTTTAGAGTATTGAATCAATTTTTGTTACTAAATTAATATATTTTTTAAGCAACATGAAATATGCTTACAAAAATTTAAAAAATAAATTAGCTTACCTTCTGTTATCCTCATGATAACACATGAAAGATGTACAGTAGAATCACCATTCTTATACCAAATTAAAGTTAAATAATGACTTTATTCTATGGCTTTCAAATTTTAAATTTATCTCTCTTTTAAAAAATTGAAAATTAAAAAAAAATTATAAAATTTGGAATTATTAACATTTTTTCATTTATTATGTTATAAAATAAAACCTAATAATTCTATTAACAAAATTGAGGTTCATAGAATACAGATCTATCTACAAGTACAATATTCATGTAACACTTTAAAACTCTAGATGTAAAACAATTTTTTTAATCTTGTGGGAAAGTGTGATAATAAGGTACTGAGAAAAAGCGGTTTGTTTACATTACATTACAAGGAACAAGCCACTTTGGACATTTACATTTTTTGTTGCACAGGACGTAATAATTGGCAAATTTTAGCGTGGTTTACTTTAAAATATTCCTAACATTCTACACTAATTTTTGAAAATAAATTTGAGAAATCGAATTTTTGAAGGTACAAAGGTACTATGTCTCCTTAAATGAAATATATTCATAAAATCAAATATTAAGTAAAAAGTTACGGGTAGGAATGCTTGCAATTTGAGTTTATAAAAATTTAAACGAATGATGTAAGATATTCGGAATAAGAAAAGTTTAAATTAAAAAGTTCAATCAAAATATTCGTATGCTTAACACTTTTAAGACGAAATCGATTATTACACTTATAAGAATCTCCACCCGAAAAGAGATAACTGCGTTAAAGAGATTCGGTACCTTTTGAATATTTTTTTTATTTATGCATTTAAAAACTAGATTTTAGCATGTTTTGTAGTATTTCTATTCTAAAAAAATTCACATGAAAATTTGAAGACATTGTTAACATTATTTTGAAAATGTAAGTTTTTTTTTTTTTTAAAAATTTTCAAAACCCCATTCCTCCTGAATTTATTAATATTTTACTATGAAAAGTTTTTGTAATATTTTCAACGATATTTTAAACAACTTTAGGGATCGATTTTGTAATAACTTGCTCGGTTTTAGAGTAAAATAAAATGCTTATTTGTTTGCCAAAATCTAGCAGAAACAACGATATCCCTTATATTTTAAATTTTTTTTAAAAAAAGTATTCAGTTTTTTAAAAATTAGATCTTTAATTTTGTTGCTTGTATTATATGTAACATACAAAAGATGGTATCACAGATGCCATTGAAGAAATGATTAATAAATATTTATTTGTCAAAGAAGTGATTAATAAATATTTGAGTAAGGAGTAGAATTTTAAAGGCTCTGATGTATTGTTAAAACACAAAATGAGAAAAACCCTTTTAAAGTTTATAATTCTGAAAAAATAAATATGATATGCTTCAAGTCGCTTAAAATACTATTTTATGTCATCATCTATCTGTTTTGTTAGAAGTAGTAGCATTTTTCTATGATTTCAGTACATATTTTTAATAACATCACTATTTTCAAGGTATTAATTGCACCTGACGAACAAGAAAAATAAAAGAAAATGCAAAGCACTATTATTAATAATAAATAAAACCCCTTTTAAAATTATATTCTGCATTTAAAATTGAAATATTATATTTGTATGAAAATATATTTTGAATAAGAACAAAAATTTTGAAGTAAGAAATGTTAACTGTCTTAATTTAAATATTATACATGCTCCCATTTTACAAAGAAAAAAAATTACGTTACAAATTTACATTACTATTTATACTTCAAACGTGTCCTGGTATATATGTAACTCTTTCATTTTTTTTAAAAATGTTTCTATTTTAAAAAAATTCTTATTACTTTATCAGCTTAAGTGCTTGCTGACATTTGGTGTTTTTTCGTCTCATTCTTAAGCAATTTTTGTTGAGATCCGACCACTACACCAAAATCATGCGCGTATTTTCCAAAAGCTATACACATACCTCTCTGTATCTGTTGGATACTTCCTTTTGTAAAATCCTTTTGTCGAATTCACAAATATAACCTCAAGTTTCACACGTTTTTTTGCAATAATATCTCTTATTTTGGATACTTTGATCGTATCTTGGCATGAAAATTTTATTTGCATTCTGTGTTCCACAAATGAAACCACTTTCTAAAAGTTTATCAGAAGCAAAACATTTCCTTTCAGTTAGATAGTTGAAAGTTTTGTAGACAATAATGTAGAGTAACGAAATCCCAATGACTGACGTCACAATCGTTTTTATATCCTCCAAACCACGTATCAATTTTTGCTCTTGATTCTCCTTGTACTGTTTTTGCAACAGAAGAATGACAGCATACATTGCAAATGACTTCAAAAGTAGTGGCATATATATAGCCTGTAAATATCTTTAACATAATCAATGCTAATCAAAGTTGAGTGGCACCATGTCAACTAACTATCATCACAAGAAACACTTAAGTCGACAAATAGGATATCTGCAGTTGAATGCATATGGTACTTCCCCGAATACTTGAAATAGCATAGCCAGCCTTTATAGCAATATTATAGGCTTCGTGAAAAAGTTTTGTACTTTTGATGTATATAATCGAGGAAAAAGGGATGATATTTATGGCCAGACAAAATTATTAAATTACCGAATAGTATTTTCCGATGTTACAGAATGCTTTGCTGACCCGTAAATTGATATCAGGAATATTATTTATTGCCTTTCATTTGATGTTTCTACGGAACAAATTTCTAAAGTACAAGAATGACAATTTAAATTTAAAGTGTACGAAAATTCTAACTTTATTTACAAGTTCAAACTTCAAATCTTTTTTTTTTGTCACATTCCGGCCATTTCGGTTTGATAAACATTTTGCTGATTCGTAAAAGGTTCACAATATTGAAATTTCCAGTATTGGATCATGCGTTCTTTTCAGTGTTTAACACTTGTTCTATTCTGATATTAGGATGAGTACTTTTTTCTTTTGTGGCATCAGGTTTTTTTTTCAGCATTACTATTTATTTGCATAGAGTGATATCGCCGTTTTAAGTGAGACATTTATATGTGAAATCGTCAACAGTTAAAAATATTAAATACCATAACCCTCAACAGTTTTAACACGAGAAATATTGAAAGAAAACCTTGGTAAAAACATTTTTTTTCAATATAAAATGTATTTAGAATTAGCTTAATATCTACACTACAAACAAAACACGAGATATCAATCTCTTATAATGAAAGTTGTAGTCACACATATACACAATAAGAGAACACTAAAACGTTACAGTTATGATTGAAAGAAAATAAAATTAGTTTTCGAAACGCTTTGATGAAAAGATATCATAAAATTATTGATAACACATCGATCAATAACTCCCGAGTCTAACATTGAAAACAACATTTTTTTTGCAAATTTTTTTTTTATTCATCAACATAACACCTTTTGTTAATCACCTTTTAGGGTGATACAATCGTTCCAACGCTTTTCCAAATTTTTTTTTTTTTCGCAAGAAATCTTTTTTGTTGCGAGTAAATAGCGATAAACAGCTTTCTGAATCATCGACTCGTTGCTGTTTTTGTTCCATCGAAAGCAATCGCGGCACCCACTTGGAAAAAACCTTTTTCACTTCACTTCAAAAAACCTTTTTCCTGGTCCGATCGACTTAAAATTTTGACACGTTTCAAGCAAAGGTTAGTACTCTAGAAAGACCTGGTTACTGGTTTACTACGAGCGCCATCTCTGGGTTAGTCTCGGGAGTTATTGATCGATGTGTTATCTCTAAGAAAAGGGTGAGGTCAAATCCCTAAGTTTTTTGTTCACATTTTTCAACTTCATTTCTCTAAACTTTTAGGTCTTATACATACAAAATTAATATTTCAATCGAAAGATAATAAGTCAAATAATATTACTAAATTTAAAAAAAAATCCCGATATTTTGGTCGTTTTCGGCGTTCTGAGTACCCCTATTTTAAGTCTAAAATTTGGAAAATATGTAAAGTCTTAATTCTGTAATTATATCCGTTTCTTTTCTTTTTTAAGAAAACTTCCTTTTAATGATAATACAAAAATTATTAAGTAGTTATTTCTGGACAAAAATCATTTAAAGGATTGAATGAAAAACTTAACATATTACGAGTTATGAATCAATAAAAGTATAAAACAACCATCTATGTTTTTTGAAAAATTAAAGTCAGGTTAATTACAGATCTGGAAAAAGTGCGATAGTTGTTGAAACTTTGAATAGCAAGCTCTTTTAAAACCGATCTATCACTTAGGAGAATTGTTTTTATTTTCAATTACGTTTTGGTAAACAATTATTTTTTTGTTCCTCAAAGAAGTTCTTTGCAGATATTATAATGCCAATATAAATTATCGTTTAAATTTAATTTTGTTCACTGATGTAAAATTAGCTGATGTTTGATTCTAAATCTTTTGAAACAAATTTGTTATGAATAAACTAAATAAAACTTTAAGGAATAAACCACACTTTGCAAATTTAATTCAATTAAAAAGTAAACAAAATATCAAGGGAGAGTATCATTTGCTTAAATTATTACTTTTATGAAAAATAAGCATAAAATATTTTTATAGGAAAATGATTTTTTATGAAAGGAAAATAATAAAATTGTTTTTTTTTTTATCTTAAATGAAATCATGATAGGAAAAAATATTTTAAAACGGCTTTTTTAAAGTATTTTCTAAAATAATAATAAGAAAATATAAAAGTTAAATGGCACATTATAAAATTAAAAATAAACAAAGAAACCTTTATATGAATTTATATCACTCAATGAACAGGATAAACATAATTTCTTAAATAAAGTTTCATTCAACCAAATATTCATAATTTCACTTAAAATAAGAGATTAAATTTTTTATTTCTAAAAGTAACTCATCTAAATTTAATAATTTGTGCTCAATTTTTTGAGTATTGTGCAACTAATTTATTTAAAAATGATAAATAAAACAATTTGATACCTACCCTTAATTTGAATTAAACTTTACTTTAAATTTTATAATAAAGAACATTTTTTATTGGTGGATTAAAAATACTGATGTCATTGGAACAATTTATTTATGTTAAAAAATATTTATCAATTTAATATATTTTATTTCATTTATTACATAATTTTTTTGCATAATAATGTTTCACTCTTTTTCTTTAAAACAGAATACTTATATCTAAAAATTAAAAAAAAAAAAAAAAATGAATAGCAGATGTATTTCATCCAAGATTCAGTCAACATGTCTGAATAAAAAAATAAGAACTTCGATTAATGAATATGATAAAAATCTCCATACTTCAAATAAAGAATAATTAAAAATAATTAATTTTAATACTTATACTATAAACAATGATTTAGATATTCTTTTAATATCCTTTAAAATTTACTTAAATGTGTATAACAAAGCCGAAATTATGATCATAACTGTAAATTGCTAGTTGATAGTATTTAAAAGAAATCAAAACTTTACCGTTATACGTTTGCTTAAATATAGGAAGTCATTTATTTAGGCGGTTTGATTATTTTGAACTTAAGATAATAAATTGAATAATTTTTGTTTTGAAATGGTGACAGGTAATATGTGATAACAACTTTGTTCGGTAAGCGATTTTAAAAGGTGTTTTGAATAAGATAATTTAGAAATTTGAGCAGTTCTATTAATTCTACTTTGGATATTTATATTTTTTTAGTGATTTAACTTTGATGACTAATTTCTTATAGATTCACTATTTAAATTCGATAATTTTACCACTGTGACCAGTTGTAATTTGCCTTTAAATATTTAAGCATACCTTAATTGAAAATATTTATTTATTATTTGGTCATTAAGCGATTGTTTGTGTTACAGTCTTATAAAATTTCAAGCAAGAAAAATAAAAAAATGTTTGTTATAGCGTCCTTATATATTTTATAAGCATTTTTGGAAATACCTTTCTCGACATATTTAATGAAAGTTTTCTATATTAAAATGCAAATTCTTGAAACACGCAGCTAAATACGATATGCAATTGAACTAAAATTCTAGTTTCTCATACAGTTAAAGCTCAGAGTGAAAGGGTAGGAAACGGAGGATAAACCATCAATCGTCTCTCTCTGTCATCTTGTGAATCTAAAATTTTGAGGAGTTCTACGTTCCAGAAGACGTGTGGGGAGTAAAAGATGCCTAGACAATAACATAAGAGACAATTTTGGCCAACAGACGGTTTTACGAGAGGTCAGATTGTAGGTTAACGTGAATCTGGTTGGTCTTATTTCTCTTTCGCTACTGAAACGCACATACATGGGTCCATTGAGCATAAAATTTAGACTAGATGGATAGAAGAATGCAACAAGAACGTCGCAAAAAAACCCCAGGTCTACTAAGATGTTCAACAGAAAATACGGATGGAAGCAGTCGAAGTGATGAAGTGGTCACCCCTCAATTAACAACTCTCAGCATTCAACGGAATATACTAGGAGTTTTGGGTGCTATAATATTTGACAGATTTTTTACACAACAGACTGACTGAAAGAAGCTCGCACATAAAAAGCTCTTTACGAAGACTACCATCGATGTCAATCCACAGAAAGATTGCAACGTTTTTGGGATTGAATTACTTAGATGACTGAATATTACAATGGGTTGTTTAACGACTAATGTCGGTTCTGTTTTTCTGATTATTGTCACCCGGTCAGAGGCTGGAGTAGGGTTTCTAATTTCCCATCTTTTTTTTAAATCCCGTGAATTTCCGGGTGATCCCGGGGAATATAACGGTCATTTCTTGGATTTCCGGAAAAAATGAAGGAAAACTTGAAACATTCTAGATCTTAGTTAGTTTTAATTCTTATCAATAATAATTACACAAAATAAAGATATTCATAAATTAAAATTTATATTTTTTGTACATATTGAGCTTCTAATTACAAATAAAATATATTAGTTATTCAACTTTCATGTGTAATTTAAGAATACATAAGTAATCTATGCTTTTATCCATCAATCTTATCGATTGTATAATTTTGTAAGCCAATTTCAAAGTCAAAGTTTCAAATTATACATCAGCCAAAAGTTGTTCCTTTTTAATATCTATTAATGCTTTTAATAAGAATACATAAGTAATCTATCTTTGTTATGAACAATCCGGTAGCAATAAATGCTCTCTCAGCTTCCGCTGATGTTGAAATAATTGTTTTCAGTCTAACACATACTTGATGATCGATTTATTGTTGAGTCAGATAACAACAATTCTTGCTTCACTACCTTGCTCAAGTAAGAACTCTTATCAGTTGAACTATTTGTTGGGACCTTTGTCTTTGAGTGGATTGCTTTTTCTAATTTTTCGTCCAACTTTAAAAATTTCTTTTCCAAAGTTTCTGTGCTCCCTTCTTCCGAGTGCGAAAAATTGGATAGCGAATCGTACTCGTATTCCTTGCCTTAATTATTTTAGCTTGTTGAATCAAAGATTCATCATTTGGTAAATGGAAAAATTCAACAGTAATCGTTACGGCATCATACTTTACCCCAAATTTACATATTATCCTAAATCAACCAAACTAACATTAGGTCTCTCACTAGTTCTTTGACTAGAGAACATTTCATATTCTTAGCTAATCCTGAAGTTCTTTTCAACTCTTCAATAATAAAATCAAATACTATTTTGGTCCTTAGAGAAGTCGTGTTTCGATTGTATAATTTTCTAAACCAATTTCAAAGTAAAAGTTTCAAATTATACACCAGCCAAAAGTTGTTCCTTTTTAATATCTATCAATGCTTTTGAAATGGCTAATTTTATTCTAAGAATCTTTGAAGCATTACCAATGAGTCATTGTTTCACTGGCAAACTCTGCTTTAACATAATTGCATAAAATATAATTTTTGAGAGGTGATGTTCTGAATAATTATATAATATCCCTTATCTTTTTTAGTTTTATTTATATTAGTCATAGAATATTTTACGTATTATTAATGTGAAACATAGAATCTGCTACTGTGCTGCTTTCAAATTCTAAATCCAAGGATTCGTTTATTATAGTTCATAGTTTTGTGTATCTGCGAATTTGTTCTAGGGAATTATCTGAAATAAAGTATAATTCTCAGTAATACAAAAGATAAGAAATTCTTACAATCTTCAGGGAACACGGGTTTCTGAGAAAGAAACCCTTCTCTGGAAGCATTGGAGAGAATAGAACTAATCTGAGTATTATTGTTGAAAGTCATACCACTCGTTAATGTGGCATAATAGATTGGGATGCTATCCAGACATAAAAGCAGATCACCCCAGGTACGCAGCAGAGGAACACTGTTGATATGAGGACACGTTGATGAGGGGATGCAGCCGATTGTATTCCTTACATACATCGACTACTAAATAGTAATTTTCATCATGATAATGCGTGATCCTTCATTGAACTCATCAACAGAAAAGCCTTAGAGCATGTTCAGTAGCTTCATTGGTCTACATTATCTTCTGAACTCTCACCGATCGAACAGTCTTAGAAAGTGACTGGCCATCGTTTTCTTGTTTAGCCCGCCTCAATTGGAGGACGAACTATGGGGAATGGTTGAGTGCATATAGGTTTCCAATCCTCCGGACACTATCCTCACACTAAATGAATGTATACCTCTTAAAGTTATTCCTGTTTACTCCATCGCGAGAGGTGGTTCTACTTCCTACTGATCTTCCCGCATTTTCAATGCTGTATTAAAATTATCTTGTGGAAAAGAAAATCTCTTATTTATATATGAATATTCTGTCTGTGTAAAAATTTTCATCACATTCTACATACTCTTTCATGTTGTTGCATAGGTTTATATAAAACGAAAAAGGAAAGGAAATTTCTGATTCTGTGAACTTAAATTGATGTAAAAAATTACTTGGTAAATGTAAACCCTTACATTTTTGTTTAAAATCAATTTTAATCAGCTTGAAGAGATATTTTCTCATAATATCATATGGAGTATCGTAAAGTTTTAATTATTACTTAGAAATAACTGAGATATCTGGATAAAATTTATTCTTCATATTAATTAATCCTTATAAACATAATTTTATCAGGTATATAATGTTGATTTCAGGAAACCGTAGATTGAAGTAATTAACAGTATGGAGAAGCTAGAGATCAATTTGCAAAGCTCTATAATGAGAGCCTTAGAAAAGTTCAAGTAACGTCGAAAAAAAAAAAATAAGACTCTGGATGGTGAGTATGTAGAAAAGTAGTAAATATAATAAAGGGAAAATAATTTTCCTCTCGATTATTTTGTAGTAATAATTAAAATGATGTGAAACCTTGAAATAATAATTAAAACTGTATGATACTATGAATTTATTCAATATATGGTTTCCTGATACCAAATAAATCATTATTAGTAATTGTAATTTACTTGATGTAAATAAAGATCAATTAATTTGTGCTGAAAAAATTTATTCAGATATCTTTGTCGTTACTTTAAATAATTAAAACCTTACGAAACTCACTTACACAAAAATTAAACAAAACAAAGCCAGTAACTTACTGAGTTATATAAAAAGAGATAAGACTAATTAATCATCCATATAAAATTTAAAAATAAGCTAAGTGTTTGACTGCACGTTTTTAAAATTTATTTCCTATATTTACAAAGTATTCACAATTGGGACAATAACAAAATACCTACTATTTTGTTGTGTTTCTTTTAATTGTATATTGCCTGGTAAATGCTTCACTAAAACTTACTTTAAAATATAGAAGATAATATTCGCATATTAAAGTTCTTTATTTTACTTGCGCTAAATTTCGAAGCCTGACTTGTCATATAGATAAGATTCACCTAAAATGAGGCATAAAACGTAAACAATTTTGGGTCTAATTGCTATTAATAAAATTTGGAAACGTAGTGTAATGTTTTGAATTTTATGTATCTGCAGGCTTCATAAAAATCAAGTCATAAAACTCTCTTTACTTAAAAAAACTAACCTTAAAAGTCATACCAATGACAATTTATAAGGGATAATAGTTTTTTTAAGAACAATGGCAAACCTTTTAATGACAAGTTCTAAAATTTCATATCCAAATAAATAACTGTATAATTTATTAGGAACAAATCTTCTCATCATGTTACATTATTATCATTTTGATATTCCCATGCACGCTAGGATGCAATATATTATTTATAAATTTATGAATTACTGAAATATTATTATTTATCTGTTTTTGAAAATTGAACATAAATTCGAATACCACGTAAAATAATATTCTTATTTTGTAACAAATTTTTTTATTATCCCTAAAACGATCTTCTTATTTCACGTAAATTCAATTCGTTTTTCTATTCCACTTAAAATATAATATTTATGTTTATTCTTTTATAAATTGTAATTAAACAGAAGCTTATATTTCTTTCAGAATAATAAAATTTTCCAGAAAATGTTCACGAATTGCATAATTGTCACTTTTTTCTTTCAAAGATATCGATTTTTCCCCTTTTCATGCTAATTACTATTTAGAAACTTTAGTAGTTTTCAAAAAGACTTAAGTTATTTATTCTAAAACCTTCTTTTTTCTTCTATTGAATATCTGATTCTGCTTTGCCATTTAAGAAGAACAATCTCAAGGAATATTGATGTGACGTACTAAGTATAGGTAATGATAGGAAAGAAAAATAGATAGGATAGAGAATCTGACGGAAATATTCTTATTCAGTTGTCTCTCAACTTACAATGAAGTTGCGACTGGATTATTGCTGATATATATATATATATATATATATATACACACACACATATATATCGATTTAATGCTAGAAAGGGTTATGAGACATTTTGTTTAGTTTTCTTGAACGAAAGTAGTGAAACATAAATGAAATGATAAAAATATCTACTTTTTGGATTTGTTCTTTTTTAGCTGTTTAAAAATTAACACAAAAATGATTAACATTAGGAAGTGATTGATTAGGAAAAATGATTAGGAAGGCTTCAATGATGGTTCTGAGTAAGTATCCCTTCTTTTAGATAAAGTGTCAAAAAGTTTTTTTTTTTGAAATTAATGCTGTTCATTGAAATAGGAGAAAAAAAGCAGTGGAGTCACAATTACTTTTATCAGTGAAAATATTGTTTCACTACTTTCCATATATATATATATATATATATATATATATATATATATATATAGTTATTCCTTTTTAAATATATATATATATATAAATGAATAATATTAGGCACCATTAATAACATGTATATAAATTCACAAGGAATTACAAATTTTAGCTATTAAAATCAAAATTAAAATTGATTAAGATTGTAATTAGTACATTACAAATATAACAAAATTAATATAAATAAAAAAGTAAAAAATTCTCTTTCTTTCTCATTAAAGTTAAAAATATATTATCTAAAATTGAAACCATACAAAGTATTATAATGTAAAATAAGTAATTAAATTTCTCAAAATATATTATTACAGATTATTCATATTAAGAAAGTAAATAATAATAATTAAAAAAATAAAATTTGTAATTTAAAAAAATTTATCCAAGTTCAAAATGTCAAAATATTACCAGGATCTACAAAGAATATCTGAAGAGAAAACAATTAAAATGGTAAATTGAAAATTGGAGATAAAGTAATTGTAATACTGTCTCAGACTAAGGAATGAGTAATATCATGTTTATATTAGTGTTACCGATCCAAACATCACACTTGAGTGAATTATTTTCAGAAAACTAATTCAACCAAAGAAAAAAGTATTAAAAAGGAAACAAAAATTAATTAAAACTAGAGTAAGTTAACGTAATCCATTAATAAATTTTATACATATTTATACACGTTGTTAAATAATATTAATTTGAATTATTAAACTTTTATCTACATAAGCACAAGTGTTCTTAAGACACCTTTCCAAAGCGGTGAGATAATGCTTTTTATCAAGAAAATATTTAAAGGCCTAACTACATTTGATTGATTGATTCCATGAAACTAAAAAAAAAGTGATAATAAAATTTACGAATCCTACCAATTTAAAGTTAAAATGAAACTTTTTTACCAAAAAAAAAAAAATTATAAAAATATATTAATGTTTTCTTTCATTAATAATAAACATTCTTAAAATTAAAGTTAAAAAAAAAATCGTAATTAGCCTTCTAGTTATAAGTCGCCATCTAATGTGAAAATTTTAATTAAACTTTTAAGAAAATAAAAAGTAAACCAAGAGTTAAAATTAAAAATATATTATAGATGGTAACTAACTTTATTATTTAAAATCTATATAATTATATGTGTAAAAATATAAATACATAATATGTATATCAAGTTACACATACTTATATATATAAACAAAATTTTCATAACTGTATCTGTAAATTGAATATGGTTAAAAATTGATTTAACAAATTTTAGCTATTCATATTTAATAAAACTATTTAAAATCCACAAACAAAATAATATGAAAAAATAATCAGTATGGACATTATTTTAATTATTAACGTAATTCTTCTGTAAGTTAACTGATTTTCTTAAATTTCTTTTTTAATGAAAAAGCTTTAAGTATCCTAATCACACATTTGGGATACATTTGCAATTTATTTTTTTAAATTCTGAATGATATTGGTAAATAAAATACAACTACTAAATAATCAGAAGGAATAAAAATTAAATTAAAAGGAAATATACGTATGATGTTTCTGTAAATATAATTTAAATTTGTGTTTAAAGACTTTGAAATGTTTCATTTAATAAAGAATGAAATATTTATATTTAATAAATCATTCAGTTACAAATATATTTCATTTCCTTTGTTAAATCAAAATCCATTTTAGTGATATCATTGAAATCTTATTTTATTTTCTGAAAGATTTGTCATCAGTTTTGAAGCTGGTAATTTTAATTATTTTGAAACATAGTAAATAAAGATGATATTGAAATTGGTTCTTCTCCTTTATTCTAATTATATCTCCTCATTTTTAGATTAGTATTCTTTGATAAATCATGAGGAATGTTTTTTTATAATTCGATGGCGACATTCATAAATGAGGAGGATGTTTTTTTAAATTCTGATTTTCTTTTATACCTTTTCTAAACGGGAAATGAAGATAAAAGTAGTAATTTGTTTACAGTCAGTTCTAGAGAATAATAATTTATAATGCTATTTTGTGCATAAAATAATTTTCTCCTAGATATTTAGCTACCAAAGAAACTATTGTTTTAGTCAATGATAAATGGTCTCTCGACCACTTCTCAAAATTTGATTGGAAAAGTTTTTTCGTATATTGTTCAAGCATGCCTTCACCCGTAATGAACTTAATATTCAAAATATGGCATTATATATTTATTCTAAATTTTTTTATTGGATTGAAATCAAACATAACTGAAAATTAATTTATTTTACAGCAGTAATAATAACATTTAGTTTTTAATGTAATCAACTGATATATTCAATCGGAAAAGGTAAAATGCCTACAATATTTAATTTGCTATATGTTTAGAAGATTTTGTGTATGTGATCGCAATTGTTATTTGATTTATCTTGTATATCTCATTGTATTTGAAATAAGTTAGTAAGATGTTTTTTTGTTTCGGCTCTATTTGTACAATCTCTTATTTCTACATATTATAAATTTACTTTACTTTTACTTTAAATGAATTAAATTAATTCTCATAAAAATCTGGATTTCATGACATTTTTTGTATTGAAGACCACTTTAGAATCTAACAGACTTCACAGTGAAATCAATTTATTAAAAATCTTCCAAAGGTATTTCATATCTTAATCTTATTAATATTTTTTAAAGAAAAATATGAGATAAGAGAGATAATGTTTTTACTGTATAATGCACAATAAAAAAGTATTTTGAGCAAAGCCATAAGACAAATTGTAAGCGTAAGATAAATACATAAGACGATATGTTTTAATTTAAAACTTCTAGTCATTATGAAAAATTTATTATCTCGTTATGCTAAAATATACTGATATGGAATTAGGTATAACAATATATTACTAATGAGATAAAAGAACGAGTAAAAAAGGAGATTGACCCCGAAAACATTTTTTTATGCCAGGACCATATTTTATCAGAATCACATTGAGAATTAAAGATGTATTTTCAAAAAGTTTTAAATTATATCTGAGTACACTTAAGAAAAATGCATATATTATGGTACTTATATACAGGATGAATTCATCACATTGATGTAAATAATAAATGTTCTAACTTCAGTATAAGTTTAGATTACTAAGTGTCAGAGCAATAAATGCGTGTCTCACATTAAGTAAAAATTTTAATCATGAATATGAAAAATCAATTACATTTGCATAAAATACATGCATTAGTTATTTCCACTCGTTGCTAACATAATAAAACTAAATAGAGAAAAAATGTTTATGCTTGAATGCCTTAACAGAGAGAGACGAAATGAAATATTCATGGCTTAATCAAGACATATATGAAATACGACAGACAGTACACATATAAAATTAAATGAAGTTTATTTATGCATCTAAAGGAAGCGTTAAGCAGGAAAATCAATTAATATCAAGAGTTCGTAAGATTGAAGAACCCTGCACATCTCAAACAGTACACTTTTTTAAATGCTTTCTTTTATTATAGTCAATATTTATCTTGCAAGAGCTTTTTTCAAATTCTTGCTGCTAATTTAATCTTCTATCAGAGCTTTTTGTGAAGACTTTAAGCAAGAGGAAACGGAATAATGATTAGTCATAAATAAGAAATAATTTCTATTTATAAATTTTAAGAAAATTTTACGTGCATTACCTATTTCTTATATTATAAAGCATTAAAATGTAGTTGATTAATTTTTATCGAAAATATAATGAAGAGAATTTTCATTCCTAATTCAAAAGAGAAATGTGTTTTTCTATGAGTAAGAGAATTTTTTAAATTTTAGTTTGCCTAATAAGTTATAATAATGAAATGTTACTTGCAAAGTATTGATTACCTCTGAATCGATAGACGATATTTCACATGTGCCTGTTAATCAGATATTTAGGGGGGACAACAATGAAACGAAGTGTATTATAACCTCATGTGTACATCATTGTCGTAAAATTTTTAAACGAGTTTTATTTTGAGCTTCTAATAAAATGATTTACATACGGTAGAAAATTACATGCAAAATTTAAAATAATTTCTAGAGAAGAATAACTATTTTTAATCCATCAGCTAAACTAATTAAGAAATATTGTCTGGCACATTTAAAATAAAAATTATTTATATTATTTCTAAAATATAATGTTAAATAAATAAAACGCCAAGAAATGTATAACTAATTAACTCAACTCTCTCTTCATTCTTTTATCACGATATTGATTGATTTTCATAGCTTTTGAACATTGGCTCATTTAAAAGGGGTTTTCATTGAATTGAAGCTTATGGTTTGCTTTACATTCACAAAAAGAGACTCTATGCTTTGAGTTTTATACATGTTTTAAAATTTATGTAATGCGCAGTAAATGCTTCTTTTTTCTAACAGTTATGATTTTCTATTAAGATTATTTTAAATTAGCTCTGCTTGTAAGTATAAGCTAAAAATTTTATTTTACTTATTGATTGACATAAATAGCACATTATAAGAAAAAAAAGTCTATACATTATGATCACAATCAAGAAGCATAAGAAACCATCACCAAATTAAGAGTAAATAATTTAAATCAAAATAATCACAAGAGAAAAAAATCATTAAATATTCCTATAAAAGTCAAAACAAAGACAACCTCTTCCAAATTCAAAATGAAAGATTTTATAATTTTAGAAATATATAATAGCTGAATCGGATAAAAAAAAAGATGTCTGAAGCATTTAATATATTGCATTCAAAAAAGTTTTGTGAAACAGATTTTTTAAGTAATTGAATCTGGTAAAAGTGGTTCTTTAAAGCCCACTTCAAAGCAATGAAATCTCTTTTGTACAGTTAAAATTTAGTATCTCAACAAGTATTGGATGACCAAATTCATTCTTTAAGGAAAAAAAACCATGATTTACAAAATCAATTAATTTACGAGACCTCAAATTGAAAAGTAAACATTAAAAGTTATCTTCTCCGCTGCGTTAGGTAGAAAAGCAAAATTTCACAAAATGTGAATTTTAGAAAACATATCTTAAATCTTTTCAGTAATAAACAAGTAGACATTGTACAAGGGATACTACACCACGCAATTGCACTTAATGCTTGTAGAGAAAATCTAGGAAAGGAGATAAGGAAAATTACAGGATTTACGAGTATTCTCACAGAAAAAGTCCATGTAATAAAAGAAAAAAGGAATTTTCAATATCAAATGATCGAGGAACTGATCAGTTCTCTCATCGCTGTAATGAACTCTATTTCTGAAATTGAAGTTTGAAGAAATTTTTTATGTATGGAAATTGTCAGTCTATCCGTTTTAGTACTGCTGCTCAGTATTCTATCAGTTTTACTAGATTTTCTCACATTTTGTTTTCTGAGTGTTTCTAATATCATTTGTGAGTTCAGAATACAGAAGGGAAATGTTTACTTCAATTTTTGTCGCAAGCAATTTCTTCTCTTTTGAGAAA
>BMAW01099072.1:199031-218071 GCA_019974015.1 Nephila pilipes | reverse complement strand
GCATAACATCTAAAACGTGTTCTATAATGTTTATATATGGAGTTATGAGAGGAAATGGGAAAACTCTAATTATAGGTGAATGCTTCTACAGCCAAAACGTGTCATCCTAGCACTTCATATGGATGTATCTCGTTAGATGGGATGCGTGCATACTATTTGACAGTGATTTATATCTAAGAAAACTGTCAAGAATCTCCATTTGTCGGTACAATTCTCAGTTGACAGGCGGAACATTTGGCTTCATGAGTGCAATGTCAGTTACTAATGGTTGGTATGTTATCACATTTCCTGCTGATCAATTTTGATTGTTTCTTCTAAAAAATCTAATTTTCTATGAAAAATTCCTATATTTGTTTTTATGGCGCAAGTTTAAAAATTATAAAATAATTTATTTTTCTTGATAGCAAGATCATCAAAATTCTAAATATTTTATTAGAGTTACTTGTATAATTTTCATTTTTATGGGTTCATATTATATAATTTATTTTTAATACACACACACACACACACACATTTTAAATAATTATTGATTTGCTTATTTATTACAACATTATGATTAAAAAGTTAAGTGAATTACTTTCCTATTGCAGAAATCAAGCTACGTGTTTTCGATGGTTTTCAAAACTTTTGTAATGTTCATTAGCAACAAAGCGATTAATGACTTTTGGTAAAGATCTTATTTGTTATGGACATTTAATGTGTACCTAAACAACTACTTCTTATATGGTTAGGATAGTTTACAAAATTTCGGAACATTCAAGGGAAATCTTATCATTAAAGCTGCTAATGCAGTGTCACAAATTGTAAATGATTATGAAATTTTAATATATACTCATCAAATGATGTTTTGAAATTAGGAGATATGTATTGCCCTAGTACTGTATTTTGTTAGATCACCACCTCTGAACACTTTACATGTTATGGGAGATAATTATATTTAAACCGCGTGGTTTTAATTATAGATTGCTATTGTTTTCCTTAAATCTATCTAATTATTCATTAAAATAACCTTTACTGATATTTTTTCCATTTACGAAGTAAGATATTAAATAACGAGAAGGACGCTGCTACAGAAGAAACATGAGTGTGCCAAACGCTAGAGACTGACAGCTGTTTAGCTGGAAGCCTTCTCTTTTGAATGCAGTGCCATTCGCTTCTGTAAACAAATTCGTATAGTCGTAGACTTCGTTCAAATTAGAAGTATTTTTTTTTGCTTCGCCTGAAAAATGCCAAAGGTACAAGGAATTGTTATGAAATTTCACATGGAACTTGGAAAAACTGCTACTGAATCTCATAAATTATTGAAAGAAGTATATGGCAATAAATGTTTATCGCATGCACTTATTTTTGAGTGGTTTGAGCGTTTTCAAGATGGCAGAGAAGACGTTGAAGATTATTGATGACTGGGTCACTCTTCGACGAGGAAACCGAATGACAATATCGATAAAATCGGTAATCTGTTTCAATCTGACCGTCGTTTAAAAATTTATGTAATTGCTGAGATTGTAAAAATTGACGAAGAATCCATACGGCAAATTCTATATAACAATTTTAACATGTAAAAAGTGTGTGCCAAAAAGTGTGAGCCTAAAATTTTCTTGTTCGAACTACATGAAGTAAGCAAAAATGTTTGTATTGACACATAGAATGTCTTTGAAAATGAGCCAAACTTATTAGAAAGGATAATATGATATAACGAATCGTAGTTTTTTACTTATGATCCTGAAACGAAGCTCCAATCTATTAGTTCCATACAGGAAATTTTTCCACCAAGACAATTTGTCGGCTAATTCTACATTGTCTGTCAAGAGGTTTCTAGCCAAGTACAGCATCACAGTATTAGACCATCATTCGACGGATTTTGAACCATGCTTTTTATATTGCTTCTTAAAGTTAAACCTTCTTTAACGAGGAACAAGGTTTGAAGCCTTTGAAGTTGTGAAAGAGAAAATGGCTCGCATCCTGTAGGAACTGACAGAAGGAAGATTTCCAGTGCTGTTCGGAACAATGGAATATTCACATGGAGCGTTGTAAGCATAGAAAAAGGGTATATATTGAAGCTGATAATCACAGTAAATAGGTAAGAATTCCAAATAAAATGTTTTACAATGTCAATATCATTATCTAATAGCCTCACCTTGTATACATTGCCACATATGTGTACATTATCTCTCTAGGTGCTATATATGTATTTGTTTTATATATATGATATACCCTTACAATTTAACTAAAGGGTTTGGATCATTCTGCTTGTACAATCAAAGAAAGGCTATACCTCAAAGCTATACTCTAGAAAAAGCAGTTTAATTTTAAAGTTATTTTTATAATTAATTTTACCAATTCCCTCTTTACTTTTAAAATTTCTTTTAAACTAACCTATATTATTTTTTCTAGATATGATGCCATATATTTAATTTATTTCCTACTATGCTTTCAGTCATATGGGATGCTGATAAAAATTAAGATTCTACTTTAAAACATAATATGAATAATGCTAATATGACAATATTTGCATTGGGTAATAATATTTGATAGTAAAAAGTAATTTAACATCGGAACGTACTAACTCGATAATATCATTCAGAAAGGCGTGTAGCTCTAAGTTTCAATCTAAATTCCTAGAAAAACCATGTTACCGAATTTCGATTCCTTGGACGAACTTGTCTATATTGTATCTCGTTGATAATGTTGCTTTGTTAGGCAGAAAGCTCGTATTGTGTAACAAGTCTACTATATTTTCAGATCACATACTTATGCTGTTTATAACATTAAGCATTTTTAAGTTTATTAATTGATGCTTTACCTTAACTTAAAATTTGAAGTTAATAGGAAATATGACTGAAAGTAGATTTAAATTTAAAAGTAGGGTCAAGTTTTTAAAACAATTACGTAGTTTTCATTTTCATTTCATTATCTTGAAAATAATGCTTAATTTGGCTTTTTATTTTTAAAAATAAATAAATAAATAATTGTTTTGAGAAATTTTTAGATCATAATAAATTGGTAATGCTTTGTATTTATTTTATTTCTTTAATTGTTTTTTATTTCCTGAAAATTCCTGGTTAACTTGGTTTTGCGGCAATTTTTTCCGATTTTGTAGTAGGTATATCATTAATATTGCTGCTGTTCATATGTTCCAGTGTATAAATATAATATTAAGAATAGTTGAAATTGTTTTTCTAAATTCAATAAAAATTTTAAAAAATTGAGAAGTATTATATGTTTCTTCAAAGATTAATATAGCGCCTCTTTTTTACTGGTATTTCTTCCCTCTTAAACTAGATTAAGATTTAATCCTCAAAATTATTTTTATGTTAGTGTTAATATACACATAACTCACAAAAATAAAATACTTAATTAAAATAGAAAAAAAAACCCATAAGAATCAGCAAAACACAGGATAAAAAGGAAAGAGCTAATTACAGAAATTACGTGTCTAATATTTAGATCAGAAATGAGCACTAAAATTAAATTTTTAAATAATAGTTTAAAAATAATTAAAAGTTTTGTGGTTGGGTTCACGTAGTTGAATGACAAGATATAAAGATAGTATTGTTTATACTAATCTATTGCAGTTAATTTAAATTTTGAAGATAATTGAAGTCAAATAAAGCGCTTGTTGCTTTTGCAATTGCTATGCAAATATGACATTTTTAGTGCTAGTCGCCCACTAGAACAAATAACACAAGGCCCTTGGATATGACTTTCTGGTAGAACGTTTAATAGATCTCTAATATCTTTTCTCTTTGGAAAATTTTGTGTGGAATGAAATTGACCAATCTCCATCGAAAAATCTGGACATAATAGGTTCTTTTAGTTAGATAGCTGAATTAATTAACTCAGTTATTGTAACAGTATATTAACAGATCTTAATTATCAGCTGTTTCAAAGTTTTAAAGAATTTTTTTCAAAAGTCTTTTAACGGGTCTGTAAATGACGAAATTTCTCTCTTTGAAAGGATTTATAGATTTCTTTGTTTCTCAAGTATCATCTTGTACTATAGTTCATTTTTATTAAATTAGTTAACCTTTAGTTTTTTAATATCATAAACTGTTGAATAGCTCCAGACTAATCAGACATAATCTAGAATAAAACATAATAGGGACATATAGATATGAGTACTTTTTGTTCTAACGTCATTATTGAGTTCTGACTAATTAGAAAATAAATTACAAGCTAGACGTTGTGAAACTTATTTCTTTTGTAAATGTGTTTTCCAAGTTAAAGAGTTTTACCTTTTTTAAAGAAAATGGTGTAGTTACAAGAGAAAGTTATTTTTTTTAAATTTCTCATAAAATTGTTGAAATAGAATTAACATTGATTATTAGATATTTTTTAATTTATGGATCGATACTTCAATATATACGTAATCAGGAATCTAAGTAAAGATTTAAAATAGGGTCATAGTATCAAGAACTTATAAACATTGTGAACTTTTTCTAGAAACTTTTAAACTATTTCTTAATTTTACTTCTTCTTGGCATGATGGGGGACAAATTATTTTAATGCAGCAATAACGTGATTTTTTATTTTGAGCTTCCGTAATATCTTCCTTTAATTATTTTTATTATGACTTTATACAAAATTTTTGTATTGTACCGAACCTCTAGAAAGTTTAAATATGTTACACATTTTTCCATAAGTTTAATTATATTTCATAAGTTTTAAATATGATCCATACGTTTTCTATACACCTATTATTGTTCCATAAGTTTTCCTCTTACTAGATAAAAGTGTTATAAAATTAAATCTTTTAACTTTTTTGTTCACCAAATGGACGATATTCTTTAAAATACAAATTGCCTTTTTTATTACTGTTATATATTAATTTTGTTGATTATTTTAATTAATGTAATATTAAAGAATACAGAGTAAAAATTTTAGCAGAATTTCAACGAAACATTAATATAAAATTCAATAACATAGCTCTTGTTTCAGAAATTAACCTTATTAGTTATGATAAAAACGTACAATGTAAATGTAAATTATATAAATGATATAGAATAGGGATATATAAATAGTGATATAGAAAATTAAGTGAAACTGAATTAATTTGATTTAAAAAATAATTAGATATGTTATGGAATGTACAAAACTATTTTTTTTTACTGAAATCCTTTAAATAAAAAATATCTGTTTATATGAGAATTCATTTGTATGTAAACTGACTGAGTTCTTTATAGTTTCTAAACTAAATACAGGAAAACGTTTTCAAAAAGCTAATTTCATTAAAAATTTAAAAATTTTGTAATTTCGATATATTAGTTTTCATGTTACAAAAATGTTTTTTTTATATTGAAAACAGGGTGGTGTTCTTTTATTTCTATACCAGTTTAGCACACCTTTTTATGATAAAATTTTTAATTATGATGATTGAAAAAGTGTTTTTTTCTGGCATATAAATATAATGTAAAGTGAGGATTTTAAAATGTAAAATTAAAGACTTGAATAAAATCAAAAATAGTGATTATTAAATACATTCAATCATGCAATTTGAAAATTATCATTATCTTTGAAAAACTATTAGAAATTATTATTACTGCACAATATTTTAAATTCATTGTGAGTAAATATTGCTCTAAAATTTATCAGTAATTCCTTCTTCACTTATAAATGTATGTAATAAGATGAAAACCATTTGATAAGTATTTAATAAAATAAAGTAAAACATCTGTCATTACATATTCCTAATTAGAAAGCAGAATTAATTCAAAAATCTACTCCCTTCTCATGTTTCAGAAAATGAAACATAAATCAATATTTTACTTCAGGTAGATATATGGATGAGAGAAGGTTAATTAATATAACACCAGTTTTAATCAGCTGATAATTATTTGGTTTAATCCAATGAATGTTTAAATATTTGAAGTAGATATGAATAAATTGGGTGTTAATAATTGTACTCGAATAGATCAAAGATGTTTCTGAAAATTATTTGAAGCAATTAATTAGGCATTTAACGCTATTGATTTTAGTTCGGAAGACAGAAAGATTCTAAATATGGATATTTAAAGTTTATTCAAAGCTTATTTTTCAGAAAAGATAAAATAGGACTTGAAATTATTAGAATGCATATTAGTTAATTACTTTTAATAAGTGCATTATATAAATTAAATAATTATTGTACACTCTTTTGCCTAAATTATTTACCAATCCAATTTAAGGGCTTTAAAGTAATTATTTAATATTAACTTACTAATAAAAAGAAAGTTAATTTATTTCTTAAATATATTTATTATGAATAGATAATATTAAATGTGTATGTGGAGTAAGGACATAAATATATAGGGGAAAACCAATCATGTTAATGTTTGATACCTTGTAAATGGATAAAGTATTTTATAATTCAATTTAAAAAACATGAAAAGCTATTTTATTACTAGTAATATGTTACTATAAATATGATAATACAGGCATATACTTGTAAAAATATGTCACTGATAATTTATTTATTTACTAAGAAATGTAATAATTGATAAGTATATAATTACCGAAACTTCTTGTTTTAATCACATTTATAGCATTTAAATTTAGGATGTTTGTATATCACAGGCATGAATCATTACAAATATTAGTATAAAGTAATATTAATATAGATATTTTGAAGAGTTTCTTGCATCGAGCTTTAAACATGGAATAATCTTCAATATTCAAAAACTGCATAATTTTTAATCTTTTTCTTCTTTTCATTATGGGATTTTAAGAGATGAATAAATCAATTTTTATTACTCAAGAATATTTTTCATTAAAATTTGATGCATACTGTTTGTACATAATATACTGCATTTGGTGCATACTGTATGAATCAGCAATATAAGATGTATTTGTAATGTGTTTTTCAGAAATCTTCGATTATCTCTTTAAATAAGGTTTAGAAAAAATCCGTTTATTTCCTATTGATGATAGTTTATCCAAAAATTTATATTTTCAATCTGCGAAAGAGGATTGAAATTACTCAAATATTTATAACAAAAATAAAGATAGCAGTTATATTTTACAAATGCGCTTTTCCCCCCCATTTTTCGGTTTACATAAATTTTAATACGTAGTATATGTTGTTATTAAATATGTTTTTGATTTTCGAATTTGTTACTTAGACGTAAATTTGTTACGAGTTCTAGACTGTATAAGAATATTATGGTTATGGAGTAGAGACAGAATATGAATTAAAATGCGTACATATTTAGAACCTATTTGTATTTTGGAGTAAAATTTTTGGAAAAATGTTTAATGTGATCTAAATATCTTGAAACTGTCTGTACCTTCGATTTTGTGAAACTGATTCTCAAAATATAAATTTTGAAATAACATGAAACTGCTTCAATTAAAATAACACTCTTAAATATATGATACAGAAGTAACATTTTTTATTTCAGATAGTATAATTTTTTGATGAACGATGATAAGAATATTTTAAATATACAAATGGGTACTATTATAAGAGTATGAATTAAGGAAGGATATCTTAGAATAAATAAATATAAGAGCTGAAGTAAAAATATGTAATTTTAGTTCTTCTATCCAAATAAAGAAAATTACTTTAAATCTTGGGTAGAAGAAAAATTAGATTTCAAAAATCTAAATTTTTTTTATTCTTAAATTATTGAAAAAGTATTTTTATAATAGTACACTTTTACTATTTCTCAAAAAAAAAAATATTTTTAGTGTCTATGTAACTAAAAAGCTTTATTTTAAATCTTTGATGTAGTACCCATATCTTAGGGATTATAATTTGACTCGATATTTTATTCGCCATTTGTAAATTAAAGTGTTTTTTGAATTATAAATACTTACATATGTTTTCCTTATAAATACTTTAAAACTAAACTTGATGAAGAGGTATAGTAAGCTTTCCAACCAACCCGCAGAGAATAGTTATAGAAAGAAAATAAACTCGTTAATGAAAATGGTCCTATTGAAAATATACTAATTGTAAGAGATTGGTCATGCAAATTGCACTTTAACGTCCATTAGTATTTGAGATAATTCATTAATTTACAATTGAATAATGTTACATCATTATTTCGGGTTCATTAGTTAAAGAGCTTAAAGAATATAATTTTACATTCAGAATAAAGCATTAAGACATTTTAGTACAAGAATTTTGGGGCGACTTAGTGGAAAATCGTCATCTTCAATAAAGAGCTAAGAATCATTGAAATTCTTCAAAACTTGTCATATAAATCAGTTATTTTGGAGAATCAATATGATCTGTGACAAAATATTCCTCGAATTATATTTTAGGTTAGTTTGCAGACTTTAATTAAACAAAGTTATTGATCTATACCGATTTGTTTTATAAAACATTTAAATGATACTAACGACTTTAATAAAAACTATTTCTTTTATATTAGAATAGCTCAAAACAAGGTACTTGGAATTTAAAAAACATGAGAAAAACAGGACGGAAAAGTATTACTTAAATTTACCTAACAGAAAACGTTTATTTTTCAAATCCGTAATAAATTACGCCCATTTGCTTAATTAAAGTACATCTATCACTTTACTTTTAAAATACGAAAAAATGGTGAGATATAGTCTGTGGCACAATTCTTGTCTTCTTTCACCAATAACGAATTTGATTTACAAAAATATATTACACCAATGAAAATTTTCTCACAAATTTTTAATTGTTTTGAAAAAAAACTTTTATAAAATTAAATTTTATTTTGAGTTTATACATTGATGTATAATCTAAAAATTTAAGAAGCAGAAAATGAGTGAAATAACTGAAAAAAATTAATTATTTAGAGTTAAAAAAATAGAAACATGTTGTTCTTTGTTCTCTTTGGAATACTTTGAGGCCAAACAATTTTAAAATTGATTTCAGCTACTATTACATTACAAGTTTTTATTTCTTTAAATTTATAATTGTAGTTAATTAAAACCTTAATTCGGAGGATTATTTGTAATTTAATAATTGTTAATATTACTGAATAATTATAATAATTATATAATTTGTGCAACAACAAATCTTTAAAGTTATTTTTTTTTATTTATTTTGATAAAAATGACTGAGTATGGGTTTAATAATTACTTTAACTTTTAGCATTTATTTTATTTTAATCGCATAAAAAGCTTCCTCTCACGCAAAAGCAAGTGATTGTAAATAAACTCAATTTTTTCATGATATAGGAAAATAAATCTTTTAAAAACCGAAACGTTATAGAGTTATTCAACAATAGATATTAATTAACAAAATACTTTTTTTTTATCAATAAATGAAGCATAATAAACATTTTGAATATTCAAAATCCTTCATTACTGAAATGTGGCGAATTTCCGTTATTAAAATATTTAAAAGCGATATTATTTTGATAAAAATTCTTGTTTGTAATTTATATGTAAAACAATACGATTAATTAACGATATGCGCCAATTTTTAACATTTGACGCTTTATTATAAAAAAATTAATGCAATAAAAACTATAATCATCTCCTGTTTTTATAATGCATGTAAAAAAGTTTGCCTTAAAAATAAAATTTATTTCGAAATTTCTAATAAATAGAAATATAGACTCGTGTGAAAACTAAAAATTATCAAGCCTCATGGAATAGATACTTTATCTTAATTTTGATACAAATAAAAATTACAATTTTTTTTTCAGAAATAGGAGCAAATTAAATTAATATTTTTAAAACAATTGTTATATAACTAGATATCCTCAAAAACATTTTAAATATTTTGTAATATAACACATTTTTTGAATTATTTAGTTATAAAAATGTGCGAAACAGTTACTTCCATAAGTTAGTTTTTCAAAATCTTTGTATTATTCTGAATTTGTTGAGAGGGAATTTAATATAACATAGAAAAGAAATACACGTTAGACACCTTGATCAAAGTTAAGTAAAAAATAGTTTTCGTAAATTTCAAATATATATTTTAACTTTAACTTATATGTGCAGCATTTGAATTTTGCAGGAAGGTATTTTAACCAAGTAGTTAATTTTACAAACATTATGAATGGACTTGTGTTATGTTTTCATTGTAATATAAGTTGAACCTTTACTCCCTATATATGTATTCTGCGAGTGGTAGCAAGGAGTTTTGTTTATATTACATTACGTCATATAAGTCAAAAAAGGGTACTTATTATAAACGAATTTTGCTGTAAATGTGTCAGGGAATACAGTTTATCCTTTAATGTTGCTCGTAATACTTAATTTTTAATTTTGTCCATTTATTATAAATATATTGTATGTGTAATGAATGAATACGTATTGTGTTTTGAGTAAAGACCTCCATTTTTATTTGAAATGGCTCATAAGACTCAACAGGTTATTAATGTCGAATCATGAGATAGAACACTGATACTACTAAAATCCATCGTATGTAATATCCACTTTAAAAAAAAACCGAGCCTAGAAGTTCTCTTGTGATGAGGAAATTAGGACAAGCAGATACCTGTTCAGATGTCCTCTTCGTCATTTGATAGTGGTTCCAATTAACGAGGTCAGTCACTAATATCCCTTGTTTAATTTTCTATAACGTTAATTTAAGTCAATGTCAAACCAATTGCTGTAAAATAACACGAAACTTCCTTTCCGTCTTTGTTGATTAACTTGTGGTTTCTTGTGATCTCTCACCACATTAAAGCTTGCCGTCACTCTACCACTGTGATAATAACCTGACCATTACGGGAAAGCCAGCCAGCTGATGTTTGTTGAAGCCGAAGTGAATTCAAGTCCTTTTGCTACCGCTATACGAGGTATCTTTAGAAGGAAAGCAGGCAGAGAGAGAGAGAAGAATTGCCGAGGAAGTTGCCCGTTTCTCTCTCTTATTTTGGACTTTCTTCTGTGTTATTTTATTAATTGTCATGCGCACTTCTTATAAATGTCTATGTGTTTTCCTTCATTCAAAATTCTTTTAAATGTTGTTAATAAATTATTGTTATTGTTAGGATGTGTGGTTACCGATCTTCTTGTTTGATATGTGAATACTTCTGATTAGGAGTCAGTTGGCTCCCCTCCCCATAATGCTGACTTCATCATTAACTGTAAACCATCTGATTATAGTTCTGGATCAAGTTTAGTTAGAATTTAATAAACGCACACATTTGTAGTGCGAAGATATATAATAAATACACATATTCTGGGTAAAATTGTTATGTAATATGATAGCAAAATTCTGATCAGTAAAATTCGTTTTTATTGAAATTTGTAACTGAATCAATAATTAAATTTTTGTCTTCCAAGATTACAGATAATATTCCAAATAATATTTAAGATAATCCTAAATCTTATTATATTTATGTCTAAAATATAAAATTTAAATAATAGAAATGATTATTAAGTAATAATGAAGTTACAGAATAATTAATTTTAAATTAAGAGTTATAAAAGTTTTTATTGCCTTTCTTGAAGCAAAACACAAAAATGATGATATAATTACCCCAATGACATTTAATTTAATACATGTATTAGAACTGAGTAAGCTTCCGAATTCAATAACTGTCTGATGAAAACTTCTTAAGTTAACTAAACTTTCTGAACTGAAATGAATTTGAGTTGCATCACCTCCTATTAATCATAGTGAGTAATGAGCGTTGTTGTGTCTGTGTCAAATTATGCGCATTACTGGACACATTCAATGTAATTATTCATTCAGTGTTATTGGGATCTCACAAGTGATTAAAATTTTTCCCAATATTAATGTATGCCCTTTGTTTTATTAGTAACAGTTACTTCATATATTGAAAATATTTTAAGAAAATGGAAAATTACACCTAGATTAATCATGGATTATGCTACAGATCTATACAGTAGAACGCAGAAACATTATAATTAAAATTTAAAAAAAAATCGCCAAAATTATAAGTTAAAAACAAACCTAATATATTTTATAATTTTTGAAATCATTATTTTAAAATGGAAGTAATGTTCATTTCTTAGAAGAACAATATATACTGCCGTAAGTAATGTTATTTTATGACATCAGCTTTGAACGCTATTTTGTTATGGAACTAATTTAAGGAATAATATAATGTTTCATAATTCTTACAGTTTAGTTTACTGTACAAAATGTAACAAAATCTTTCATTAATTAACTAGTGATAAAAATAAAATTAAAACTGTCTTATGTCTATGAAAAAAGGTATAAAAACCTTTGGCTGTTTTATGTTTCTTTTTTTGTATATATAGAAACAGAATTTTTCTTAACAATCAACTTTTTATTTATTTCTAAGCTTTGTGGAGCATATAAAATAAATATTTATATTTTTTCTTCTTATTATAAATTTAAAAATTAATCAAATTAAGTTTTGATACTTGCTATGTAAGTCATATTATTGTAAACTGAGTTATTTCATATTTAAATTAATTGCATGTAATATATTACGAGGACAAATTATGCATGTCAGAGGTTTCTGACGGATACTTCTACTCTAATAAATCCCCGCTGAAACTTTCGACCACTCAAATGTTTACTTCTGAAGATAAATCCACAAAATTTGATTTGGACACCCGAGAGCAAACACAGTGTTTGCCCTAGATTCGCAGACAGAGTGAATACCGGAAGGCTGCATATGCACCTGAGGTACCAATTAGGACAGATGATGCACACTCACCACCTGACACCGAGTTGCCAATATCACCAATAAAATGATTGATATTTCCTGAGGATATGCTACATATCAAAATGCTATGCAAATATTAGAAATTTCATAATCCTGGCTGTCATGTTTCAGTTACGAGATTGGAAATAGAAAGATTTCGAAATGATTGCTTTCCTGTGATTGGATAATGAAAGCCGGGTAAAAACTCAAACTTTTAATTAACTGCTAGCTGTATTGATTTATTTGAACACTGTCTGTAATAACTTAATGGTAAATGAGTAGGAAATTTAATTTGAATCTCAATAAAATTTTGAGGATATATATATATATATATATATATATATAAATATATATATATATGTTACGTATTAAGTTTTAAATAATAACTATTGAAATGTTAAACATGTTTTTGTTCGTTAGTGGCACAATGAAGGAAACTGAAATAATTTAAAATTGGCATATATTAATATACTACGAAAGAGAAGAAAATATTTTGTGAATGTGGTGGACGTGTGTTTTCTCGTTTCCGCATCTAAAGCAGAAAATAGGAAATAGTAATATGAAATTTGCGGATACGAAATGCGTCTTTTGACCTTCGTGGTTGAGAGGAAGAGGCGGAAAGTTTCCATTTTTTAAATTTAAATGCAATGATTTAATCAGATCTAGTGGTATTAGATTTAAGAATCTTAAGGTATTTTATCTGGAGCTGAAAAAGTCTAATAGGAATTATCCCTACGGATATGAAACAGTGAAACAATCTTATTCAAGTGAATTTATATCACGATCACACGAATTAGACGCTTAAATGGATTTTTAAGAGGAAAAAAAATGAACTTCACCATTAGGATCATTAAATTATAGGGAGAAAAATAGAAAATTAAATTAAAATTAAATAATCCCACACACATTTATATATAATAATAGTATTGATAATAATAATAATAATCAGTAATTCATGAATAAATCTAACATTCTTTTAAGAGGAAAATGCCTAAATTATGCATTCGATATCTAACAGGTACAAAACGAGTGTAACGTTTTATAATAAAATATTTCAGGCTTCATTTTATTTGAAACTTTTCCCGAAGGTATGGGCCTACCTTAGAAGGATTTTCTTTAAAAAAAAAAAAAAAAAATTTTTTTTGTAAAATATCTATGTTTTTAGTTATAATGGTCTATAAAATTGTAAATTCAAAAATCATTTGGTGACGGGAGACCATTCTTGTTTGCCTCCTGTGCCATAGCTAAACTCAATATTTTAACACTGAAAGTCAATAAGTCGATCAAAGAGACGTTAGAACAATAAACACACTATTTATTAGTTGCTTGCTAATATAATGACAATTATAAATGCTCTATTCTAACTTGATCTACCAGTAATAATCTAACCGACTCTTACCACTAAGGCTATCTTGACTTCTAGCATACATTGACCAGACGGTAACTTGTAACAATTCCCGGCTCCGACTTCCACTCCGACTCTGAAACAATTGCTGAACACTAGAATCACTCAATCTCTCTATTGCGATTCTCAGTCTGAGTTTATGTATTTCCTAACTCTCCTGCTTCACTTCATTTCTACCTGCTTTCGCTTTACATTATCACGTTTCATTTTTAGTTGGGCAAAGGTTGTTTAGCAAAAGCAATCGATCTTAATTAAAAGTCCCCAGGGTTACTGAGGAGAAAACCGCGAATAGCCCAACTTCCCAATTTTATTAAACCTTTTTTATTTTTCAAATTTTGACCATATTTGTTTAAAATTTAGTAAAAATTGTTATTTACGCTAAAGATCATATAAGAAATTCTAATTAATATATATTTCACTTTTTATTTCAACAACCCATTTAATATACAAATATCTTAATGTACTTTCATTAATTTAACACATATATCTCAATATATTAATATATATACATTCATTCTTTTAAAATTACATATACTTTCATTAATGTGTTAACTAACTAGCCTAGAAACGAATGAAAACCCTTTTTGAAATCGTAAGTGTGTGGGCTTTAATAAAAAGTAATAAAGAAACTTCCGAAAATTTTCACGAAAACGATGATTTTTGGGTTGGCGACATACCTTTTTTTGAATCACTTTTTCTCCGTAGAGTGAGTGAGTGAGTGAAAGTAAAATTTATTGGCGCAAGAGCCAGATATGGCTATGCTGCGCCAAACAAGATTAAACTGTGGTTTAGACGTGAAGTTGAAAAAAAAGGTAAAAAGGATTGACAAGAAGGAGGGTCGAAAATAGAGAAGGATCGCTAGGGTATCCCGGGAGTGCGTCACCCGTGTTTACCAAAGACAGTAAACCCCATGGGAAAGAAAAAGATCACTAAGGTGCCTCGGGGTCATGATGCCCGTACTTACCTGAAGAAGGCAAGTCCCTGAGGTCCCCTGATATAATCCCCAGGGGCAGGGTGCCCGGCTATACCCCCAGACGCTGGGTACCCATTTTAGTCGCCTTTTACGACATGCATGAGCTACAGTGAGACTATTCTGTCATCCCCGGTCACCACGCGGGTCTTTTCTCCGTAGAAGTACAACGCATATGAATGACCAAATATGTTAACGTGATTAAAACTTATTTTATAACATACTTTTATGCAATAAGAATTGCGTGATTGAGTTATTTTATTGCCTTCGAACTGCAAGGAGCCATTTAAAATTTGGACATGCTATAGCAAAATTTACTAGAGATATATTTTTGTTGTCTGTCCTCAAATGCACATTGTACGCAAATAACAAATATGGAACTATCAATATTAAACTTGTTGAAAAGACAGATTTTAGTAAGAGTCCGGCAAATAGAATAATTAAAGTAGTTTGAATTATATTATGTATAGGGTGTTTCAGTAATTGAAATTTATATCACTTGAATTTTTTGTTGTAACTTTGCGAACACCAGATGCATTGTTACATAAATTATTTCCTCTCTATGTGGAGTGAAAATGCAGTCCAACTCGGAGGATAACAACAAATGACGCTTTATTCGTTAGTCTTCAGAACAACATACAGGTTGCACAACTTGGACAGTAAAATATTCACAGCACTTGCTCAATTTAATGACACAGAAATGGGAACAAAACTCGTATTAATTATATTCAGCAACGTTCAGCTCACCAACGTAATACTCCTCACTGCGAGTGGCCTCCCGAATAATATTCTGCACTTTCAGGGCAGGTTTCTACAATTTGCGGCAGATAGACGCTGATTTTCAGCAAATTCATTCAGCACACTCCACTTCAAGTACCTACAGCTTTCAGTTGATCCCCCGATATATCTCCTCATTAGAGTCTCCAAAGATGGACTCCGACAGTTCCACTAGATTCTGGCCGAATCTCCAGCAGATTTAATCGGTCACAATTTGCCGAATGGTCTACAGAGCAGACTCCATAGACAAACTAATTCCGTACACAGACGGATTCTTTTTTGACCAACTGATTCTTTAAAACTGATTTAAAACTGACTGTAGCTCTTAGCATATTTTTACCTATTCCGGCCAGGTGGGACGTCACACCGAAAACACTAAAAGTCTGTAACTTTATTCCCTATCGATTTTTTGTCTAGGTTCCAGCACATCCGGATACTATCTATTTGTCCCCAAAGTTTCCAAGTTTCTCTCCAAGTCACCAAAATGCTCGCCAAATCCGTCACCGAGGTAAAGGGGTCATTGGTTAAACTCTTTTTTTGTTAACTGGTGACATCTCTATCTTATCTGGGAAGCATCATTTTAGTTACAGTATATATTTGAAAAACAATAAAATATCTTACATTTGACTTTAAATATATCAGGATTTTTAAATCATATAAAATATTTTTATAATTTAAATTATTATTTTTATGTCTTAATACTTTTTAATGTATTTAAAATATCATTTTGAGAAGAAATTTTTAATTGCCGAATGGTACCTCATTTTTAAATTTGATTGTTTATTTCCATTCATTTTCATTTAAGTTACATTTCCTTTTCATTCATCTGCTCATTGAGAAAAATTAGGTGCATTTTTCTAAATGAATTTAATTTTATTTTAATGATGAGATGATCTCTTTTCCATAATGCAGCGACCACTTTAGCCTAGTGGTCATGGTCGAGGACTCGCGGCCGGTGGTTTTCTTCAATTCTTGGGTTTGAGCCTTGATGCCACTAAAGACTCAAAGTGTATCCGAGGCTGTTGCCCATTAAATATGTAGAGGCTCACACACAAAGTCCTATCGTCAGCGTGGTGTGGAAACAATGAGAAGGAGAGGTCGTCTCAGGTGTCGTTCTCTCACTTGACCGAGGTCCAAAATTACGAGGACCGTTGCCAATAGCTCTCGTGTTGCTTCCAGTATGACGTTTATAAAATCAACTACTGTTTAATCTGGGACTAAAAAATATATCATTATCGTTTGAGTTATAAATAACTATGTATATGACAAAGGAAAACTTTCAAATTTTATTTGCTTTACTTGAATATACAGTATGGATTTGTATCAAAATAAATTTTGTCCTAAAATTTCAACTTTATCTATTTTTCAGTTGCCTAGTTGAAATATCTGTAAAAGTTTCGCTTTTCTTAAATTAACCATATCAGCTAAGAAAACTCTATTTTTGTTAGTAAATATTTGTATTTGGAATGTTTTGGATAGGGTTTTGGCATTTTATAGGGACAGGGACATAGAAACGAGCTCGTGGTCAACTTTGTTTCCGTCGAGTCGACGGTTCGAGTCCTAATGCAACTGAGTAGAAGAATTGATGCACGTTAAATCTGTTGAGGCTTCAAGTGCAACCTTGATGTAAGTGGAAGTCTGAAGATGGAGTAGCCAATTCAGGGGTCATATTCAGAGACCTAGATTCAGAATTACGAGGTACGAAACCAAAAGATTAAGTGTGACGTTAATAAAGAAACCATCAAACAATCAAAAATTTTCCTCGTCTTATTTATGTTATAAATCTTCTTTCTTTTTTAAAATATTTGAAGGAAATAAATATATTTTTCAATTCTGGGTTGCCATCTTCTACCCCGATGTACAAAATTACTAGATCAGTTACTAATAGACTTCATATTCTTCATGTAGTACGTTAAAAAAATAATTAATATATGTCTTTAATGACTTTTATTTTAAATTTATGCACGATCAGGTGTTTAAGTAAAAAACAACTTAACTTATTATTGGCGAAGGAAATGGTTTTGGCGAAATAAAGGGTTTATTAATGAGTTTCTCGCATTCTCTTTTAGAATTCGCATTGAACTTTTGAATTTTATATATCTAAAAAAAATTGTTACCGATTTTTTCCGTACTTTTCCGTGAACTAATTTACTTGTTTCCAACTGATTAATATTCCAGCGTATTATTTTATGTGTTTAATGTTTTACTTAGAGCTTTTAGATAGTTACAGCAAATAATCAATTTGCGTTCCTGCCCAAAGAGAAAAGAAAATAACAACATTGATGAAGAGTTTAATTTTCAGTAGCATCAACTTAATATCTGAAATCGAATTTGAGATAAATCTAACGATTTAAAAAATTTCTGATAAGCATAATAGTAGCAATTAATAACAATTATCATTGATTTCCATGAAAAATTTTCAATTTTTAACAGTTGCATTTATATTTGTAATCAAATAAATGCTAAGCGTGTTATTCTAAAAAGTTTCATCAACCAACATTTTTATTCATTCCATGGATGCCTAAATAAATATACTCAGAATCATTGCAATAATTATTAAATTCTATTTTTACATTGTAGAATATTATGATTTTAATCTCATATCTAGTATATTGATGGTTATATTGATAGGTTACTTATGTTTTCTTAATATTCAAAGTCTTTTAACTCTACATAATTTAATATGTAGAAACGCTCTTACACACTTTGGCTTAACAGACAGGAAATAAAAAAAATTACGCACGGAATATGATGCAACTTAATTTTATTCAGAATAATCACTATCTTCAAGCTATGGTTATACAAAGAGTGTTACTCCAACCATGTCTGTAGTGTCTATTATATTAGTATAAATTCCCTTTAAATATGCATTTTTTAATAAACACAGTTTTGCATTAAAAAAACGCAACAAACATTAAGTGAATTATTCTCTTTTACTGTTAGGAATTGAATTCGAATTATATATATATATATATATATATATATATATATATATATATATATATATATATATATATATATATATAATACAATTAATCTCATTAACATCAAAATTTTCAAGTTTAAAACTACTTTCACTTTCATTTTCGAGTATTAAGAATTTATATTAATTAATAAGAATTCGGGAAAATTCCTTTTTCTACGTTATAAAAGAGTTCGACTTTTATCTAGCCATCTATTTTCTAAAATTGGTACTTGCTGCGTAAGACGTATAACTCCAGGACTTGATTTGTCATGGAGTGGACAATTCCTTGCAAATATTAGAGTGTAACGAGATATATATGTATATATATATATATATATATATATATATATATATATATATATATAT
>BMAW01099072.1:117931-199021 GCA_019974015.1 Nephila pilipes | reverse complement strand
ATATATATATATATATATATATATATATATATATATATATATATATAAGAAACATTGTAATATAGGGCTGCATAGGAAGGTTTGGAAGCATCAATTCCAGGAAATTTTTTTTTAACATTTTTAATCAAAATTTTTTTAAAATGTGTATAAATAAGAATAGAATAGTTTTAATGGATTACGTGCATTTACTATGGTTTACTGGCCTACAAATATCTGTTTCCTTTTTTTTTCTTTGGCTAAGTTAGAGTTTGGTGTTGGAATTTTTGATTGTTCTTGGTCTATATCATTCTTGATAATATAACTACTGAAATTGTAATGGTTGGATTCGTGAAACTATTTAAACTCATTATTCTTAGTCCAACGACTGATATTCACTCTATAATAAAAAAAAAACCGACGCATCAAGAAGTAGTTGTCCGATGGAAACAAAAATTGGTGGATAGGAAAATTATGTACAGAACAGAAAATGATTAAAATTTCAGAAAAATTGAATGATTTATTTCAGAGTTACATAGTTACAAAGTAATGAGCTTAATAAGGCGTTGACCCACCTCTAGCCAGGATGCAAGCTGCCACACGACGAGGCATAGAGTAATAATACTCCTCGATGGTCTCCTGCAGTAATTCTTGCCAAATTTGCACCAATTGTCGGGCTAGGTCATCAACATTCCCTGGCAGATGCAGTCGTCTTCCCTTCATATTCCAGACATTCTCGATTGAAGAGAGATATGGATGGCAAAGGAAGTGTTTGGCAAGTTGTAAGACAGTTCATAGCAACACGTACCGTATGTTGCCTGGTATTATCTTGCTGACAAATAAGGCCAGGGATTTTAAAAATTACGGTAGCAAAATAGGTCTCAGAATGTCGTCGAAGTACTGCTGTGCTGTAAGTGTGCCTCTAATGACTACCAAAGGAGTCCGGCTATCAAGGGAAATGGCACCCCAGACCATAACTCCTGGTTGAGGGCCTGTGTGGCGTGCAATAGTGAAAGCAGGATCGGCACGCTGCCCTGGGCGTCTCCAAACACGTCTTCGATGATCGTCAGGACACAGTGGGAAGCAGGATTCGTCGCTAAACACTATACGTCCCCAATCAGCATCATTCCAACCTGACAGAGCCAAGCATCAATGTAATCTGGCTCGACAGTGTGCAGGCGGAAGTGGTAGCTGGCGTAGCGGTCGTTATGAGCGTAGATTTCGCTTTATCAGTCATCTGTGAATGGTCATGGTGGACACTCGTGTGCGGGTCTCCCGTCTAATGGTTGATAACAATGAATCAGGCTCTGGGACAACTTATCTGACAATCACTCTGTCCGCCCGCTCTGCTGTGGCCTTAGGTCAACCGCTACCATCATGACGCTGAAATCTGTCATTGTCCACCCATTGTTGCCAGCCTCTTCTAATCGCCGCATCTCTTCGACCCATATGACGAGTTATTCTCTGATTTGCTTAACCTACCTCTTTCAATCCAATATACGACTTCTTTCAAACTCTGACAATTGCTCGTAAGGAGCCCGAATCCTGCGGCGAGGCATTTTTTCAGTCATTTAAAGGTATCCTAAATCGCAATGCAACAGAAAATTTGGCCATCATTTCGAGAATCGCTTCCTATATATACATGCTGAGGTCGCATTTCCATTGCGCTGTAGCTTCCGCTATTCATTTATTGGAGACCAAATATTAATGATTTGCATGTTCGATCCAAATGTCTTTGCATACGAAATTTCATTACAATTGGGTAAGTCCTTCATCGCGCGTCGTTTTTTTTTGTTTATACAGCGTAGTATTTAAATTACATTATCTTCATTTTTAAATTTTTCTTAATTCTTTTGTTTTGAGATATCCTTCGCATTTATTGGAAAAGTATGGTTGCATTATATATTGGTTTAATTTTTGATTTGAATTAACATTAATGTGATTAATATGTGTTCTTGAATTTCTTTTATGTTGTATTTAAGTAATGTGTCTTGCAGTTTTTGTAAACTCTTTTTTGTACACTAGCCTCACGATATTAATGATTCGTATTGAATTCCCATCTCGGAAGTATGTCAGTAATTGTTAATGATCTCTTATTATTTATTTAGCATTCATATCTATATTTTGAATAAGCTAATTTATGCTAATAATGCTTTTTTTTTTCTTATATAAGCTTCAGATAACGAATTTAAGAGTGATATTTATTAATCTACATTTTATAATGCTAATGATTTTCCGTCATTATAATCAGCTGTCATGGCATTAATTGTTTTAAGGATTAAATTGATTGGCTTATATTTTACACATATTCACCACATCAGCATATTATTCTATTTATTTCATTACATTTACCTTTTAATAATTGAAATTTCGTGGGAATGCATAATTACTTGCATATCCAACCTTGTAATTATAATTATTGAGGATGTTCATTTAAATTTAGTCGGACTCTCTTTTAATGTATTTCTTCCGATGTTTAAAACTTATGAGATTTAATTGATATGAAATTTACTTTTATACATGTAATAAAAAAAAATGATATAAGTAACATTTTTTCCTAATATGTTTTTATTTATATGCATCATACTTAAAAAGTTTAAATATCACAAATTACAAGAAATTAAAATGCGGCGAGTAAAAGTAGCAATACATTTAAAGAAGAAATGAAAAAGTATTTATATTAGAGAAAAAGTTGTCTTTAAAAACACAGTTTTAATGTACTTTTAAGACAATGATAACTTGATATAACTTTTATTAAGAATAACTTCTGATACATGAGCTAAAAGGCAATGGACTCAATAGTTTTGGTTGCAATATCATATTAAATAAAATATTATTTATTTGAAATAATCATACTTTTTGCTATATCTGAATATTATAATAAAGATTATCCATCCAAAATAATCATTTAACTTATAGAATATTATAGAAAAATTTACTGAATATTATAGAACTTTTCATGTACTATTTCAATATGTTAATTCACACAAAACTAGTTTTTTTTTTTAAAATTGTTTGGAATTTTTTCTACTACTGTTTTTCTCAAAAGGAAAGTAAGTTATAATCATCAAAAACGGAAAGAAAAATACTATTAGATCTTCTTTTTTTAATCTGATAATATTTAAATGAGAGTTATCACTAGTAAGATAATTCAACAGAAAGTTTGCACTTTGTAAGTATAAAAGTTTACTAATGAAATATTATTCAAATGAAAGAACATGGATAACATTTTTCTTAAAAAAATACAGTAAATAAAAATATTATAAAAAACTAGAGACTGTAGTATTCCCTTTAAACATGTTAAGAAAATAATGCATATTACATCTTTTAATTATAAATAAAATATCTCTGTTATTGCATCTGATGCTATGTGGATTTCTCAAAAAAGATATATAAGAAAGCAGTACAAAAATAAAGAACTATGACATAGGCCTTAAAAAAAGAACATAACAGCAAAAAAAGTTTTTTTTAAGAGAATTTTATTCCCTCTGCACCCATTTAAAGATATTGCTTCAACATTCTTGAAAACATTTTAAGCGTATCAATGCTACCACATATTCTTCGAACGATCTCTATAGAGAATCGAAATAAATACTCTATCGCTTTGCGTATTTACTATGTTTATTTTCAACCCTGGTTCTTATCTGCTTAAATTCTAAATTTTACATCATTTCTGACCAATCAGTATAGAAGAGCATCGTCACGTGATGCCATCTGATTGGTTGCCATTTAGCTGAAAAAAGACAGCATCTTAGGAGAGCCTGGGAATTTTCAAAGCTAGAAAAGAGAAGTGCATCCCTAGGATTTTTATTTTTTTGTCTACCCTGTGCTCTGGGATCCATACCTCATTCTTTATTAAAGTTGCTTTCAAATGTTACAGAGTGCTTTGAAAAAGAAATGGATTTTTTTTCTAATCCAATGCTCCGTTGCTTTTGAGAAAATAAGGCTTAGCGAAGACTTATACATTTTTTTGTTGTTGCTGTGTAATTGTCATTTATTATAACGGAAACTAGATTTCGAAGATACGAACAGAAATGCAGGATTGCGTGGAGAAGCAATATATGCTTCTTTTAATTTTACTATGAAAAGTTTTTATAATTTTTTTTAAATGATTTCCTATATATTAGAAATTAAATTTTAAGATAAAAAAAAGTTCATGTTTAAACAAGATATGTAACTCATACATAATTATATTTTAATATAGACAAAACTGAAACAGACAAAAAGGCAAGCTCTCTCTCTCTCTCTCTCTCTCTCTCTCACACACACACACACACATATGTGTGATTAAATTTTTTATTTTGATTTGTTGATAACTTTTAGAACTATAGATTTTAATTTTGCAATTTTTATCACTGAATTTTTTTGCATCTTTTTATCATTGAATTCTTTTGTACTTTGGATTTCCCAATTCAGCCTACCAAGTCACAAAGGAGGAAGGTTGGTACCATGAAACTAGTTTAACCCCGCTTATTCGGTCCTCAGCCCGAAATTGCTTTTTGACTTGCTGGGTTCCACATTTTCATTTATTTTTTAATTTATTTTTACATTTATCTCTGGCTTTTTGTGTTTTGAAATATTTGAAACTATTCTTTCATAAATTTTCAGTATATTTATTTCAAACGTTCTTTTGGTCGCTTTGCACCTAATTATGCGTGGATTTTTTGAATAATAATATCTTTATAATTTGGATTTAATATTTGTATGATTGCTTGTAGTTGATTTTGAATTATGGTTGAATTCGAAATTCTGACTCTGAATGTTTTCTATTTTTGTTTGATCTTTGCGAATCTTGATATTTGTTATTTCTATTCTTTTCATAAAATGTAAAAATATTCATTATGTTTTGTGCCTATGATAACTAATCTTTTTCACGAAACAGCTTAATGATTCGAACTTTGGACACAGTGGTCAAATGAATTTAAAATGACTATTGCAGATTCTAATGATTTTTTTTATCTGAAATACGTGAGAATTAGTGAAAGATTTGTGATTTTGAAAATTATATTTTATGATAATGGAAATTTTTGATGGTTCAGCAACTGGCAATTTGGCTTACTTATATTTGTCAAAAGGCTCGGAGATGCAGTATAATGGTATTTGCTTCATCGTTAAAAAGCTACCATTCTTTTTTGCTATTTTTATCTGGATGATTGATGCGCAATTTTTGATAATATTTTGAATATGAATGAAGAGAGTCGTAGTGGTGGTCACAGATTAGATTCAGCATATAAGAAAATTATAAATTTTTCAAAAAATTCAATGAATGTTATTCTTTATAATTTTTATAAAAATTCTCAACATCCTCTAGGATCTCATTTGGCTTGTAATAGGAAATATAAAGAGCGTATTTTTTGGAACTCTGAATTTATCAGTTTTGCTTACACATCAGATAGGAGATTACTCCCTCTATCCTTATTCACGTGATAAGGATTTTCACCAAAGCGACTTAATTTCAAATGACATATCTAAATGCCGACGTTCTTGGGATTCTGATAATTTAAATTTGAAATTTAGAAAGGGCTCTGATAAGAGATGCAAAATTTGCGTTAGATGGCTGACGAGCAGTATGATAAGGGTTCAAAACTTTTATATTTTGTAAAACCTTTAATATATGGTGACCTATGGTATGTGCCAATTTGGTTATGTTGGGCAGACTTTTGGCATATTAATATTAGGCTTAATCAGCATAGGTCTGATACGAAACACTTGAAGAACCATAAGAATATAGATCGAATAGAAATTAAACATTTTAATTCAAATGAATTGAATAATATTAAAATATATATTATTAAAATTGTACCTAATACAAATGATAGATTATGGTTTGAAAATTTTTACATTGGTTTTTATGGTACTGTTTACCATTATGGACTAAATGTAATATTGAACAATAGAATTGTATTACATGCAAATAAGCATAACTACCAAGAATTTTACTATTGAGAAGGATTTTGTAAGTTTTATCATCCTTATAAATTAACTAGAACTTCTAGAGGCAAACGTAGGAATATAAAAATAAGAGACTTTTCAACTATTAAAGAAAAAATATTTCAATTGGGATATGAATTTGAAAAGAACTATCTCATAGGACATATTAAACACTTTATGTTCGGACTTAATAAAAGAGAGGTAAAGGTTGTAGTGAACACTTTGAATAATGACGTGATTCCAGATACGCAGATATTTCATTTTATTGGATATATTTGTAATTATCTTTGCCATAAAATGAAAATTGATCTGAATATTGAGGATAAATATATTACAGAATTTTGCACCTTTCACTTTATGAATAAATCATTTAATAAAATTACTTTTTCTGGTGCGTATCAGAAACACATGGCTCTATTTCCGAATAAGAATATCAAAAACAAAAGAGCTTTTAAGTACAACTAAAAACTTGGTAGATTTATTTTTAACTACAGCAATATTTCAGAATTACAAACTCCACAAGTGTATAGATGTAATGATTACAAATAATATGTTGATTCATTCCACCAACATGGTGTCACAGGAAATTTGAACAGTGTTAGAAGCGATTTATTGAGAGAATTCATGAATAAGGGAACTAGATTTAGGTTCATGATTACTAATAGTAATATAGTCATAAGAAAACAAATTACTAATGACTTTGATAATTTTATTCTTAAAGTTGCAATTAAATATGGTTTGCCAATTGAAGCATTTGACGAATTTAGGTCATGTGTTTTGAAGAAAATTCTGTATTTGAATTAAATCTATTTGAAAAATCTATTCGAATTTTAAAGTGGAAAGGGAAATTACAATTAAAGATCTATAACTTGCTATAGAGGATTTGCAGAAGGATTTTGTTATCGTTTATGTAGATAAGGTTCCTACAAATTATGCAATTATTTTCAAATTTTACTATCATAAATTATTGAGTGAACATGTAATGAATAATAATGCTTTCCAGTTATCCAAATATAGTGAAAGAGAAATAAAAAATCTTCTTTTGGTATTCAATAAGAAGTTGGGTTTACATCTTACAAACATTAAATTACCATATATTTTCTTAACGCCAAAATTTCACAAAAATCCTGTCAAATTTCAAAGTATTACGAATGGATATAACACCTACATCACTAAATCTGGCAAACTTTTACAATCCATTCTTCAAAAATATATTGATAATATTGAAAAAACTGCTATTATTAAAAATAGTTTTGAAATTTTCAAGAACATGAAGGAACGAGAGGTATTCTGTATACATGGGTATGTTTTTGAAGACCTTTTTAACTCAATAGATATTCAAGATTTAAAGTTCTTGCAATTTTATACGATAAATATCATTTTAATCAAACAATAAAATGTGAAAAATTCAATACTCTTATTAAACTTGTATTACAAAAGAATTTTATAGCTTTCAGTCAAAATCTCTATAAGCAAATTCAGGGTCTCTCTCAAGGAGGTCCAGCTAGTAATTGCCTGACCAATTTTTATTTACATTTTTATGAAATACAACACATTGATAATAATTCTTATTTTCTTTATAGTTACATAGATGATTTAATTATTTTGGGTACAACTAAAGAATTTAAACTAAATGTTTCATTTTACCCTGGTTACCTCAAATTATTGAAAATTAATTTTAATTCTAATACGGTAGAATTTCTGGATCTTGATTTGCAAATTTTCGATAAGAGACTAGTTATTAAAATGTATGATAAAGGAGAGAGATTCAAATTCCGTGTAATTAAAATTCCTTTTTGGAACAGCAATTTACACATATCTATTAATAGAAATATTTTATTAAATTTCTTATTACATTATAACAAATTAAAAACACATAAAATAGACAAGTTAAATAATATTAAAAAGTTCCTCAGCAACTTCTTAGATCGTGATTATCCCAAAAATTTCTTAAATACTTATATACATCACAAATATATTAAACATCTTTGCGAATCATGATCCATTTTCAAATCCACCACACAACACTAGGCCTACAAAGGCTTGTTAGTGGTCTAGCTGTGAAGAGTTTATTTATTTATTTACTTTTACGCAGTTTAGAATTTTTACTCATTCTCTGGACCATTCTACTCCTTTACCAAACAACTTATTACCAACCAATAGTGCATCCTTTAACACTTTGTTACCAACCAAACAACAGCTTGAATCTTTTTTGAATTTATATGGTGTCTAGCTGATACCCACCCGCTTCGCTGGACAGACGATAATATAATATTTTGGAACCTATACGTAAGATATGAAGAAAATTTTCAATTTTTAAAACTTAAATGATAATCTAAATTTAAAATTTTAAGAACTTGATTGTCTGTAATAATGGTTATCCTGGACATTCAAATATATGCGAAAAATAAAAAAAAATTATTAAAAAGTCACCCCATATATATATAATATGGATAAAATTCATTTCGCCGAATACATGTTTTACTTAGTATTGACAAAGATGAAACCTTTTCTCAGAATATTCATCATGTCCTTAGCTTTCAAATGAAATACCCTCGCAATGGCATCGTGTCTATCATAAGATTTTTGTCCTTGCCTCAAGACATCTTTGATTTCTGACCATTTAGGATTTAAAGTGATTGCAATCATTAAATAAAAAGTCGTGCAAGTCGGGGTGTCCAAAATGTCTTACGTATGTCGTAGCCTCTAAAGTTCGTTCATGCATGTAGCGAGGTCCTCCAGTAAACGAAGATTGTCTTGCGTATGTGCTACTCCGTAAGAAGTCGTCAGTTTAGTATTTCTTAAAATCCCACTCAGTTTTGGAGCTAAGCTACACTTTCACCAATCGTGGGGTTCCAAACTGATTTATTTCTATCGCTAAATATGTAGCTTCCTATTTTCGACATGCACAAATTTTCGCATGAAGAGCCTCTTTGCCAAAATCTTGCCAATCCTCCATCAGCGTTTCAATATAAAATTATTTGGTATTCTTCCATTTCGCACGCACAAATCTCACCAAGTAAACTTAATTCGTGACAATACACAGTATACATATAAAAAATATATTCCGTTTGGCGTCGGTCATATCATTTTTGGCTATAAAGTCGCCAAAAATAACATAACCGATGAATACGAGTAGATTAACGGATGAAAATTACATTTTGGATAAGAATTCCGTAAAATCCGTTCTTAGTGAGCGTCTACATCGCAAAATGAGTAACTGTGCTGAATTTCAAGCCAATCGGTTGTATGGTCTTTGAGATCTCGTGATGAGTCAGTCAGTGGTATTTCGCTTATGTATATATAGATGACATGTTGTGTTTTTTTGCATTACTAGCATCTGATATCCATTTTGAAGCTTTTTGATCTTTTAAAGATTATTCTACCTTTCTACTCTCATATTTGAATCTTCATATCTTTGAATTTTTGCACGTAGTTTTTATGTTATATGTTGATTTGTTGATAATTTTTAGAATTATCGATTTTAATTTTGCATTTTTATCACTGAATTTTTTTGCATCTTTTTATCATTGAAATCTTTTGTACTTGGATTTCCCAATTCAGCCTACCAAGTCAGTAAGGAGGAAGGTTGGTACCATGAAACTAGTTTAACCCCGCTTTTTCGGTCCTCAGCCCGAAATTGCTTTTTGACTTGCTGGGTTCCACATTTTCATTTATTTTTTAATTTATTTTTACATTTATCTTTGGCTTTTTGCCTTTTTAAATATTTGAAATTACACTATCAAAAAACTCACGCACGCACACACACACACATGTATGTATGTATACTAAATTTTTTATTTTGATTTGTTGATAACTTTTAGAACTATAGATTTTAATTTTGCAATTTTTATCACTGAATTTTTTTGCATCTTTTTATCATTGAATTCTTTTGTACTTTGGATTTCCCAATTCAGCCTACCAAGTCACAAAGGAGGAAGGTTGGTACCATGAAACTAGTTTAACCCCGCTTAATTACATTTATCTCTGGCTTTTTGTCTTTTTAAATATTTGAAATTATTCTTTTATAAATTTTCAGTACACCCCCCACCCCCCTCACTATATGATGAATATGCGTTAGAGTTTTATTTTTAAAGTCAAGCCAATTTTATTTCCTCCAACTTTCACGCGCATAAATTACTTTAACTCACGATGGCAGTAATTCCATTTTCCATTTGTTATCAGAAGCTGCTTAATATAACTTCGTAGTCTGTACGCCATTTCCCTTTTTTTGGTTCTGTTTTTGCCAAGTAATACGTACTTTATTAACTTCTCTTAATCGGATACCACTTCTATATTTGCTTTTGCATTTGTTAAAGATAAAGTATCCTAGAAATAAATAACAATCATTAGGTAAAAGTCTGAAGTTCACTCAAAACACCCCTAACTACATTCAGTAATTAGATTGCTCTACCACACACATACAGACACACAGGCACATACACACACGTAGAAACAATTCATGTTCTTAATCTTAATCTATGAAAGAAGTTTGTCACTACATTTTAATTGTTGGATAATGCTTTTTACATTATAATTATTTTCAAATAAAACGAATCATACGTAATGCAATAATGTGAATTTTTAATATCTAGTAAATTACTCGCTTGTTAGGAGTTGATAAAACTAAGAGGTAAGTGCAAACTCCATTACAATTAGAAGTCTCATTCAAAATGTATTAACATCTTATTTACGATATAGATATCAAATGAGTTGCTTGCTTAAAATTTTGTAATCATATAATGTAGCGTCTTGGTAAAGGAACGGAAAGAGAAATGTTTGACATTAAGGATTTTGAAAATGAACAAACTTATGAAAATTAAGTTCTATCTTGTAAAACCTTGTTTTAGATAGATTTTTTATATATTAATTTCATTGATATTCAAAAAATATCAATGAAATTAAATCAAAATAATTTTTTTTCTGTTAAATAATCACCTAGATCACCAGTTTTGACTTTTTATTTGTTACGTTAGCTTTAGTGCCTTTGTACCTTAAAGGGTAAAAAAGCTTTGAACGAATTTTCTAAGCAATATTTCTAAAGTAATATACTTGTTATGTATTATTTATTCCTACCATTTAGAATATATGATGTTGTTGCTTATGTAATGCTAGAAATATTAAGACTTTATATTAAAGAAACTGGGTTTAAAATTGGGACACATCATAAAACAGCTAAAGTGTATAAACTCTATAAGAAATATCTTATAAGAACAAAACATTCTTATTACTTCAATTTTAAGTAAAGTAAAATGAAATGATTAAAATGGTAAATGGGAGGAAGGGACAAAATACTGAAAATTCCGAAAAATATAGCTTTTAAATTTGGAAAGTCTTAATGATGCATGATGTTTTAAAAAAGGAATTTTCCCAAGATGTGTACATTTCAAACTTCACTGTACCTTATATACAAAACTGCTGTGCATATATGATTAATTTCATATGTACATAAGTTTTATATGTACTGGGTTATATGAACAGAAACGAACATTTTGAATTACAGGAGGAACTATTTTTATATGTATTTTTCATTAATTAAAACATTGAAAAAATCATTTTAAAGAATTTTTTAATTTATTTTTAATAAAAGAATTTATTTTAAGAAATCCTAAGAAGCAAGACAGATTAAATATTCCTAAATTCACAAAATTTCTAAGGAACTGGTGAGAAGAAGCTGTGATTTCTAAAAGTCTCCAATATATAAAGCAGAAGTCAATCTAAGCAGGAAAAAACGCAATATAAAATTCTGAAACTGGTATCCAGATACTTCAAAATTTTATGATTTGCTTTCAGTGAGATCTCTGCAAATAATACTTCCGACTCAGCATAATAACAGATATAAAAGAAGGAGCTTCGGATTTTTATGAAAGCAGCAATAATAAGACATACTTCAAAGATATTTATATGTATTTTAGTCTTCATGTCAGGTTTTATTATACGCACTAAGATGTTTTCTTAGAATTTTTGAGAGTATTTATGTCCCCTTGACTCCCTCACTTCTTTAACTCTTTTTGTGAGTGAATAAGTGTAATAAGTAAAAAATTTATAACTTTATAATTCCAAATATATCTTCTAGAATGAAATGTTTTCACATGGGGGTTTTCTTGTTGACTTTCTTAAACCTTTTTGAAAAAATGTCTATTTTAAATAATTTTAAGTAAGAGAGACATCTTGTAAACTATGTAATCTTAATTGAAATGTTAAAGTTGATTTAACTTAAACGTAATGGATTCATTTGATTTGAAACTGATATATATTTTAAATTATATTTGTATTGCACTACAAATAAATCATTTACATTGAAATGGCGTGATAATTTTTTAGTATTTAAATTTATATTCTCTCTTCACAAAAATCATTTCTATAATATCATAACGTATTTCAGGATTAATCTGTTTTTAAGTTATTTCGGTGCTATGATGTTATTCTCTTGTCATTATATGATGTTCCACTAATAAAAAGTTACTCAAAAATATTCATTGCAAATGACAATATTTTAATGTATGTAATATATATTTAGTCAGTATCAAAGTTTAGAAATATTTTAATGTTCGCTTTTAGAAACTAGATTAAGAATATATCACCGTAATAATAAATGTCTGTGGCTTTTAATCGACTGTAAACAATTATTTAAGATTTATCTTCTATGAAGTGAAAATTAAGCTCTTTTATCATTGGAAAGATGAATCAGGGCATTTAAATCGAAGATATTTGAAAATATTTCAGCTATACATCTTTCATTTACATCATTAAATTTTGAATAACTTGAGAAAGCTTTTTTTAGTTTCGTGCTTATCAATATGTTCCTAGGCACATTTTAAAAAGAAAGTTTTCATTTTTAATGTTTTAATTACTCCTTTTTATATAGCTTTGTTTCAGTGAGACCCACATTGACAGAAAACAGGGAACAATTTTATTAATATTACTTACTTCTGAGAGCATTATTTATTATCATTTTTGAGTCAAAGAAGGACTTACTGGAACACTTTTACAAAAGTATTCCCAATAAGTGGAATTCTTTTTTATCAACATTGAACTCTTTTTCTCCCTTATCTGCATAGCATTTTTTTCTCTTTTTTTTGTATGTTTCTAGATTAAAATCCTAGAGTTGTGTTACATAGAGTCAAATATCAAAGAAAATAACTGGATCAGTTCTAGATTAAGAAAGTAGTTTAAAATGTTTGTTTTTAACTTTCCAAATAATTTGGCAATAGTGGGGATTAACACTTTATCTTACACTCATTTCGAACAAAGAATATCTTTCTTTGTACAAACACACTTATAATACATATCATAAATCTTATTAATTTCAAAATTTATCTATTATTATATATATATCGGGAAGTTTACATATAATACAATTAATTAAGTGTATTGTAAGCTATAATTTTCGACATTACGCATGACTGTATGACTGTAATTTTTGAATACCATTTTTTAGAAAAATGTCTTTTTTCTTCAGACGCGACAACTCAAGTAGCGCTTGGTTAATATCTGACTGTCTTATCTGGTGATAATCTGAGGATACTAGGTCTGAGAAGTATGGTGGCTGTGAGAGAGTTTCTAGCATAGATCTGATATTGTATAACGAGACGTCAAAGCAACACGTACCATTTCATTATCATAATGCGGTATGTTTGCGTCTAATTGAACATCGACTGCCTCTTTCCTTTCAGGAATTTGTTTAAATAATCTTTTTTCTTACAGTATGGCTCTGAATTGAGTCGTTCTTTAAGTTTCAAAAGTTTTCAATTTATTGCTCCTCCGATATCTTATACACATAATTCTTTTATTCAGTTTGAATCTTGGCTTAGGAGTGGAGTGTGAAGTTGCCCAGGCTCACAGTATACTCATTTAATTTCGATGTTTCCGCTGACAATTCATTCTTCATCCGGTTCAAAAGGGATTCATTTTTGCTCTGAGTAAGCAGATATATAAGTATGACGACTCGATGAAGAAAACTTTTTTCGTTTAACTCATGAAGACCCTATCTGGAATATTTACAAACTAATCTTAGTTTTCGTAATCTCCGATGTTGTCGGGAAAAAAAAGATCTCTCTCAACCCTGGTCTTGAAATATCATCAATAAAAGATGGCCATCCAGAGAGCTTCTGCACGTTCTATCCAAAACTGCGTCGCTCCCAAAAATTTCCACTAAATCTCGACACGCTTCTGTGGCAGTTCTTTGTTGGAATTTGTATACCGTTATGAATTCGAACAGTAAATGAATTTCATTGGTAGTCATGTTTACACGATCACGTGACCTTTTTTTAGTTAGTTTAAATGAGCACACATGTGTATATATGCAATACGGAGAGAATAATCTGTCGCTGGTTGTTTGTCGCTCTCTTTTACGTTCTGCTTCTTAATGGATAATACAAGTTTATTATGTGTTGTTGTATTGTATATAATTCCAAAATTTTGAAATCATACTATATTAAAATTGTGTGGCTTTTAAAACACTATAAGTGCAAAAAAAAAAGATAATATTGTGTGATAATTTATTGAAATGGATCCAGATTTGTTTTTTTCGCTAAAATTTGCGCAATATTTAGAAAATTGTCACAACGGTGTTTAATTTTGATATATGTGGTTGAAATGGATACGCCACTTTATCACTTTATTAGAATCACTTTTTATTTTTGATTTATGAGACAAATGAAACTTGCGTTGTTCTTTTAATTTAAATAATCAAATGAGAAATAATAAATGTAATGTTTTGTTTTAATGATATATAGACACATGTTTGGGTGAAATGAAAGTGTAATTTTACAAATATTTAATTGTTATTGAGAATTCAGTTTTAAAGGATGTTTCGCTTTGTAATGAAAGAATGCCTAGTTTAAATGATTTCTTTGGTGAATTGTTTTGACGCTTGACTTTGCCTATGAAGCTTGACTTTGCAAAGCGAAGGGGATAGTTGCAATTAAAAATTGCTTGAAAGTTAGTTGGTAAGATTTAATCGGGTGTATAAAATAAAATGTTGAAACAAAAAGACAGTTTAAAAGAAGAAAAGAAGGTGATTACTCGTTTTTTTTATTCACAATTTATTCCCTCCGCAAAACTGGAACCCTGACACTTCTTACAGTAGCACAACTCTACAAAGCAATGCAAAATATAAAAACTAAAAAGTTATATTTATAAGAATTATTTTTAACTGATGGAAAAAGAAATATATAAAAAAAGAGAGCAACAGTTGCAGTAAAAGCTTTATTTCATTAGCATGTAATTTACATCCAAATCCAAAGCCTAATGTTCAAGAACAGATGAACAAAATCAGTATTGAGTTTTAATAACATTAAAAAATATTTATGCTGTGTGTGCTCATAAATTTAACATTTCTTACTAATGCTGTGTGGCACTGTGCTTTAAATATTTAACATCATTTTGTAACTTGACATCCTTAATTTTTGATTTTCCAAAATTTCACACATAAACATAATTGCATGAGATATTTTCTAATTTAAGTTTTAAAATAATACCTCGATTTTCAATATTTAAACTCACGAAAATTTCCAGGATTGTAATTTAGACTTGTTTGTTCTCAAATATTGTGTTCTAGGACAAATATAACACAATATTGTACACAACACATAGAAATAATAATGAATGAAATTTAAAATAATGCATCAAAATATTTCTGCATTCTAATCTTTCTGTTCCGGCTTATAATAATTTATCGACCAAATCTTTCTCTCTTTATAGCTGGAGAAGCATGATCTATTCTTGACAAAACCTTGTCATACCTTTCAAAAGGCACCATTAATCACCTTTAATAAGTTTTTACGAACAGATCTTAAATAGAAGTGAAATTTATGAATATATTCATTAATCATTATCATTAGAATTTTTTTATAATTAAACATATTTCCCTGAAATTATGTTATTTCTTTTCGGCATTTTGATACAAAAAATTAACTTATTTTCTCATATTATATGAAATATTTTTCTCAAAGCAACAATTTATATCGTCTGCAATTAAGATAATAGTAAACAAAATATAGGATAAAAAGTAAAAAAGGAAATAAATGAAAAAAAAATGAAAAAGTTCTGTGTGCTAAATTTTACAAAAAACAAATTTAGCCATCCAGGGTGCGCTTTTTTCGTTATTATAATTAAATTACTCAGTTAAATATAAGAATTAAAGCAAATGATGAAATATAAAGAAATGGACTATAGTAAACTTTTCCGATATTAAAATTGAAGGAAACGATAAATTATTTAATTAAATCTATTTAAGCTAAATGTAATTAAAATTAAAGCAAACGATAAATTATTAAATTGAATATAATTAGGCTAAATGTAATTAAAATTGAAGCAAACGATAAAAAATTGAAAAGTGATCTGGAATGCCAAAAGTGATCCAACTAAAACAATAGCCCCTTGGGTGGCTAAAAAAGGGTTGCCTTACAGCTATCTTAAAATTCTGAATATTATTCATTTACAGTTATATCTTGATTCATGTTTACTTATGATTTAAGGTAATTCATAAATCGATAAGTAAATAAAATACGTAATTTCTATATTTATTTCACTTCAATTTAAAAAAAAAATTGGCGGAAATTTATTATGACATATTTTTAAATATTAAGTTCATTAGTGTTGAAAGCACGCATCAGACATTTATTACATATATTTTATTTAAATCCAGTAAAAAATTCATTAGAAATTTATTATGACATAATTTTGAGAATTAAGTTTGTTACTAGTGAAAGCAGACGTAAAAAATATATGCTAAAACAAGATAAAATTTTGAAAAGTGATAAACTACGACATTTTTGGGTTGACTAAAACAATAGCCCCTTGGGTGGATAATAAATTTAAAATATTTTAAAAATTACTTCTGAACGCTCGTAGATAACCCAGAGTAAATACTTTGTATCATTTGATGTAATGCAAAAATGATGACACTCTCCTTTCTAGAACAAAATCTTTTCGCCTAGAAAATTTCAAAGAATAACGTATCGAAAAGAATGCATCGAAAGTAAATATATAGATTACAACCAGACAGCGTTAAGCTGAAAAAATTATTTTGCATACATCTGCTTCTGGCGGAATGACAGAAACTGCGCTCTCTAGTGCTTTTCTGCAGTTCATTGGGAAACAACTTCGTTGTGTGTTCATTGGGGCTTGAAGTTCTTGCTGGTGGAAATTTTCGAAAAGTCGTAAGTCAGTGAATAGTCAACTCTGAGCAACAATAGGAATGGATTCAATGTCAAGCTTGGAAGGAGGATTAAATGGAATTCTGGGTACTCACAGAGAGTGGTATAAGTCTATATAAATAAAATTTCAAGTGGAGTTTATTCAGTTATTGTAGATGGTAAATATTTTCGAAACTTATTTAAAAGACGAGGAAAATTCTTACTTTCGTATATATTAATTTTTTGTTTAAGTAGTAAAATTGAGAATTTTTAAAATGTTTTTGAATATCGTTATTCTTCATTTGATGGTTATAAACCACTAAATTGACATATGGTACACAAGAAACAAAATAGCTACACAAGATATTCTTAGTGCTTTATTAATGATTATTTTATGATTTTTAATTGGTACTCTAAATTAAAAATATTAAAATAAAAACATTAAGAAGCTTGTTTTTATATAAAAGATATTTAAATGAAATTTTACCGTAAAAACGTACTGTAATTTATCCCAAAGGGATTGTAAAACTGTTTAATTTATTCAATTATTATAGCCATCTTAATTATATTACTATGAGAGCGCAATCAAAAAGATTTAGAAGTGACCCCGTTGCTGAAATCTTGGAAGTTTTATTGCCTGGTATCGGTGGTATAGAATGATATAGATTGAGTATAGGAAAGATAACCATATTTATTGTTATATGTACGAAATTAGCAAAATTTCATATATACAGCAAATTGTAAAATAAAATTATAGCTAGTATTAAAAACAACAGATTGCTTTATTTTTTAACTAAAAACTTTTGTATTACCTTTTAAGTTATTAAAATTACCTAGTTTCAAAGGAAGAGCCCACAGGGTTTAAACACAGACTCATAGTTAATTCAAAATATCATTCCCTCTCGTGACAACATTCAAAAACACAGCAAAGCATTAATATTGAAAATGTATTTTTCTAAGTTCTTTGTATAATTTCACAAACAAATTCGGCAATGAATGCGGGCTTGTTAGAAGAAACAGAATTAATACAACATAAAAAAATCATACTTGCATCGACTCTCCTTATCTACAATATCAAAAGTTAAAATGCCTTAATAACTAGCCCGAGAGAGACGTCTCTTTTAGTCTATTTGATAAAGGCGCAGCAAAAAGCGACAAGTCATATTTTTTTCTGAACCAATGGACCAGGGCTAGAAATCCCTCCACTATCCCAAGGTCATCACGTATATCCCTTCCAAGGGGTAGGAAAAAAATCCCTTAATGCATCAGGGTAAAATATCCACTTGCAGAAGTGATGACTCAGGATTTGAACATTAGATGGCAGGACAGCTTAGAAATAATGGTTGTATATTCCCCTGACACAAAACACTTGCCTCTGTGTATTTAACAAAGATAAGTTCACGTAAATCACAGCTAGTGATATACCGGCTACGGTATAGGTGTCGACGAGATCCGTCATTCAACTAGAGATAGCCGATGACGTCAAATAGAAACTGTTCCAAGCAAAACTCAATTCAACAGGGAGGGGATGCATATCAGTTGCAGTAATAGCTGAAAAAGTGGCCTTCACTACAAAATATCACTCAGAATGTTTCTCTTCGTAACACCATGCTAATACTGGAGAGGAAGTATGCAGTTGCTCTTTTCAACAATAATACCTTTTAACTAACTTGAGGAAGACGTTGGTTAAGGAGCAGCAAAAAGTGACGAGTTAACTTTTCTTTGGACTAACTCGTCCAGGGTTCAAAACGCCGTTGGCAAACCAAAGTCAACTCTCTCCCCCTCCATGGATCGAAATCACTTAACGCCGATTACTTACAAAATAAAGTAGCTAAAAATAAGAGTTATCCATACAGTTTGATTGTGCATATAGCTTAGATAGCGGACAGTGGTTTATATCAAAGAATAGATATTTAACAAATACTATCTTCCGTCATAACTTAGTATTCGCAAATACTTTATGAATTTGAATTAGGAATGTTGGATAAATATTTAGCCAGACTAAACGTACACAATATGAAAGAAAGATATATTATTAAATCGATGCGGTCTTTTATATTAAATTTCTTCTGATTACAGAGATGTATTGTATAAAAAATATTTAGATTTTAAAAGAAATAATAAACAGAAATGTAATGTATTTCAAAAAATTTTTTTACTACTTTTTTTTAAAATAATTGTTAAACTTTCCCCGAATGCTTATCTTTTATTTGTAGATTTCCCATATCTTCCTCAGAAGTTTTTCAAACATCATTGTAATAAAGACAGAAGTGAGTGAATTATATGAAATCATAATTTCCTTAGCGGTATGATTAAAGATACAAACTAATTTTACAAATAAAATTACTGATTTCCTTTCAAAAAATGCAAATCACTTTCTTCGTCATTATGAATAATTTTTATGATAAAGAATACTTTTCAAATAAATAGTATAAAAATACAAAAAAAGAGAAATATTGCTGGTAAGAAACAAAATATATCGAGAAATCATTCAACAGCTTAAGAAATCAGCTTAAAAAATTTGGACAAATACCCTGAAGCGGTTATGATGCAATTTTATTAAGAATTAAACGAAATTAAATTGCTAACGAACTGCAAATAGCCACAAAATAGTGACTAATATTAAGGTGAAAAGAGATAAAGTGAAAAAAGGTATAATATGTTGTTTAGATAACGGAAACAAAATTACTAAAGACTGTCTCGAAAACATTTTAACTCGGAATTTATATATACTTTCTTACAGTGCAATCGACTGCCATAGGTAAATTAAATATTTATCATAATTTTCACCTCAACGAAAAAAAAAATTAAAACTAATTTGGTATATAAATTGAATTTATGGATTCTGTGAAACTTTCTAGATAAGAGAATTACATCAATGTATCAGATGATAAGGCCCAATGTTTTTTTTTTTTTTTTGATAACTGTTTATATTGACTTCTTTCTTTAATAGTGGAGCAAAAATTAGTATAACCAGAAGACTACACTATGTACTGAAAATCCAGAAAATATTTTTCATATGGAAAATACCGAGTGCAGATTGATTCTTAGTAACCTTTTCCCATATCCATAAGTGTTGTGAATAGCGTAAGTAAATAAGTGTACTGGAAAATTAATGCGTTTCAAACCATCTTTTAATTTTTTTTTTTAGATATAAAATTCTAGAAGATACTTGTATACAAATTTAAAAAGTTTATTAAGCAAAATATTTTAACCTAATAAGTTATTTGTGTAGGTATAGAGAATGAAAAAATGGTTATCGAAATTTCAAAGGAAAAGAAATAAAAAGAGAATAATATTAAAACTAATTAAAAAAAATTAAAACTAATTATACAACATTACAATTAATAAAAATTAAAAATAATTATACAAAGCGAAAGATACAACATTATTTGAAATCAGATTAATTAAGCTCTTATTTTTATATTGTTTACATTAACATCAGACAATATTCCTCAATAAATAATAGTAATAATCTGAGATCAGTTCCTGTATTGACAAAAGAATCTAGGAACATAGTAACTTTTACTTACACGAGAAAACTAAGCATATAAATATATAAGAGTTTTTTGAGTAAACTATATAAATTTCAAAGCTAAATTGAAGAATTAATTGAAAGCATTCTCAAAAAGTGTGAGAGAGGGAGCAATAAGTCTATACTCTTCTCTTATAACAACACACGTACTGAAGAAAATAATTTACGATAAGATTACTATTAAACAGAATACCTAAATTTAAGGTATAAAACATAAAATATTTTTAGTGATTTTTTTTTTATTTTTAATAAACTATGAGGGATTATTTTCTCCATATCCTTCCATTTTCTTTATTTTTGCTTATTTTTGGCCAACTCTTACTATTTATTATTTCCAATGTATTTAATAATATAATTGTTTTCACATGAATACGAAAAGTAACGAAAATTATAAAATATATACGTAACCATGTATTAATTTAATATGTTTTGTGGTATATGCATTTATAAGAACAAAATAATTACATAAGTATCCTTTCACCATTGAAAAACTCTATGAACTGCTAACCAGACCAAAATCTCAGAAATGATAATAATTAATATAACTTTTTATTTGTTCTGATAAAATAGTTTCAAACAAGAGAGTATAGCAGAAAATTTAAGAACAAGACATATGGGAAGACTGTAACAGTATCAATGCTTAAATAACACTCTATTTATCCAATGGAAAATAATTAGTTCTGGAATATTAAACGTATCATATAATGGTAACTTTTCAAGACATTCATAAATCTTAGACCAATTAATGTAATTCTAAACAGAATTTGTTTCGAAATATTTGGATAAGAATGCCTGAGCCATTTCTTTAATCAAGCGTAAAAAAGAAGGAAATGTATCGGAAAAAGAATAACAATATGAAAAAAAAAGAATAAATAAAATATAAAAATACTATTATTATAGAAAATATACGGCATTTTATTGTGATTCTTTGAAAAAGATTAAGATAGATCGAACGAATGGTTTTGATTGGAAATCTGAGGAATACTGTTCTTACAAACAATACCCATTTATTATTAGATTTCGTTTTCTTTTTGTATCGATTTAGGCAGTTACTTCAGACATTTTTCTTTAGTTATTCTAATATTTGAAGAGTTCTTTTTTCGAAAATACCTGATTACTGGAAATCACTCGAATTTTAACAAAAAACGCTTTTGATGTTTAGTTTTATCAATTTTATGCCTTATTCAAAGAATGCTTTTAATTTGTACTTAAGAACTCAAAATACATTTTTTAAAATTGAAAACTTATGAATACGCTTGTAAGATTGAAGATATTGTTTGTAGGTAAATAATTCGTTTTAAATACATATTAAGTCTCTGTATATGACATGTCGTATACGAAGGCGATTATAAAAAGAACTCTTGTTATAGTTAGAAAATTGGAAGGAGACAATTCACTGTAATATTATCCATTGATCTTTTTCGTGTTTCCTTGAAATCCATGATTATGACACCCTTTATATCCGAACAACCTTCGCTATAACTTTACATTCCATGAGACCATATTCGTCTTTTTTTTTTACAGCGAATTAATAAAAAGCAACTCATTAGTTTTGCAGTTTTTTGATTTCCGGTTTATAATAATGGATATAGGACGCTTCAAAGGCGACAACTCCAAATAAAATAATGATGACAACATTAAGTGACAGCACTGTAAGAAGACTGTAATTGATTTAGTAGAAAATCGCAGTCAAATCCTTATTAACATATGAATCAATGTCATACTTGTTTTGGTATCGTTTAAAGAATGGTGGCACACAATGATAACACAATTTGCCAAAGCAATGCAATTTCTCATAAAAAAGGTACGTTTTGCATTACCCTCTAACTAGATGTATACATATGTACATTATTAACATATATTGTTTGTTGTATAAGTATGTATATATATAACAGGTAATCTAGACCTCATGGGACAAAGTTTAAAACGTAACAGGGCTTAGTACAAACGCTTATTTGCAAAGGTATATATAAGTGCAAGTGAATTGATTAATAAACACAAAAACTAGATATTTAAGAAAGGACTCTTTATTTACAGCATTGAGACAAAAGTCGAACATAGAGTCGAACATAGAGTCTGAAAAGTCAAACATAGAGTTCTAAGATCTCAATATATCTCATAGCAGTGAGGGGTCCTTTGTCAAACACATGAATGTGCGGCCGTCCAAATCAATGCCTGTTCAAAATCAAAACATACACATGTATTATAATTAAAATAATGCTAAAGTATTTTAATAAAATAGTTGAAATAAAGGAAAAATATTACAGAAACAAGAGTTAAAACTAAATAGAATTCTTTAAAATTACAATGAAAACTTACATATAAATCTTTTACACTATAGAAGAAGTAAAGGAAAGTTTTTTAATTGCAAAAATTTAAGAAAAAGAAAATTACTGACTAAAAATTAAGAAATAAACAAATATGTGAAAGAATACATAACAAAAATAGCAAGAAAATAAACTTCTAAATATAAAAGAGTAAAGACCTAAGCATGAAAACCTATGAAAAAAAAAGTAAGAAATAAACCAAAAAAGAAAATAAAATATAACGTTAATTAACTCTGAATCTAGCTTTTGACAGATTGACAGGTTTCACATTTTTCACAGGCCTAATACTCCCAATAAAAATGTAAAATAAATATATGTAAATTTTATAAATTCCAAACAATTCTAAATGCAAAAAGACTGCATTGCAATTATAAAATATAAATAAATATATAGAATTGCTCAAACATTAGCCAAAAAGAAGAGAAGAATAATGCAAAAATTATAATCAGTTAAATTAAATGCGATGAATAAACTCAAATGAGACAAATACTTTGCAGTAAAAAACTGCGCATTTAACACAACCATACCAGGATTTTCATTTCTCGTTAAAATTTTAGATTCAGTATTGCTCTCTAGCTTTAAAATAGAGTACTAATGTAAAAGAATTTTAAGCACTTTACAAAATAACAAAAAGGGGAAAGTAGGAAAGAAAACACATAAATAAATAAAAACAAAATAAAAAAGGAAAAAGAACATATTTAAAAACAAAATAAATAATAAAAAAATAAAAACATGGTATAAGACACACCATAGAAAAACAAAGAATTATAATTATTATATTTTAAATTAACTTTATATAAAGAAATTCAAAGGAAATTCTGCATTCAAGCAAATTTTTAAAAACTTATCCAGTTTAATGTAAATAATCCTATGTTTTAGACATTACATAATAATAATTTAAATTTATAACCAATTTATAATTGGTTATAAATTAAATTTTTAAATATATTCATTTTTAAAGAATTCCCAAATAAGGGAATTTAATGAATGTTGTATCTGAAGAGAAAATATCTCATTTATCATATACATTGCACAAAATTTTCCATCTTCAAATTAAAAAAAAAATCTAAATATATCTTTGTATTAACATTAGTTTGCAATAAATATAAAACTTTGGAAAAAAGAAAACAAAGGTTAGCATGTTTATTATTATTAATTTAAAATAAAATAACATTAACAATATAGATAAGGATTCTAAAACTATTAGAATAAGAAATTATTTTCAAAAGCATCTAACTACTCTTCTGCTGAACAATTACTTGCAAAACCACTTTGTTGTATCTTTAATATGTTGTAAATTATATAAATAAAAAATTATGATTTTCTTTTAAGTCTAATATAACTAAGTAATCAAATTTTTCATATGTATTAATCTTATTAATATTTAAATTTCTTATGAATCTCTTTTATAACATTAATAAGATCTTCAATGCCAATAGAACTAAAAGGATTTTAGAATAAATAGATACAAAAAGCTTAAATCCATTTATTATTAATATATTTGACTTTATCAGTACAATTATAATAATGGGCAATATTATACAACAGATCAGTTATACTTTGTACAATTTTTGGTAATTTTTTTTAACAGAAAGTATCATATATGAATTCGAAACATTAGTTATTGTTCTAAAATTAATAGGAATTTTTATGAATTTTTGTTGTTAATAAATTTTTAGGGAATGAAACAATATTAATAATAACACTATATTTTTTTTATTAAATGCAATAATTTAATTAGAAATTTCTGTCTCTTGCTCACTTTTCTAGATGTGTTATTATTCTCAAGATGCTTATTAGTTAAATCATTTAGAGTTTTTTTTTGCGTATAATAGCAAAATTATTAGGTATTATATGTACATAAGCGTTAATAATTATATCTTGGAGATTAATAATAGAAGTTTATAAGCATTTTTCAAATGAAGATTCTATTTATTATTACTATTTATTTTTCTAAAGACCAATTTTTCGATGTCGTAATTAACGTAGTCTCTCAACTTTTTAAGAGTTTTGGATGGAAAACCATAGTCAATTGTTAAATTGGTAACTATATAATAATAATAACAATATAATAAAAAGTATAGAATATTTTGCATATTTATTATTTCGATCAAAAAACAAACATGTATAAATATATTTAAACGCGAGAAAAAATTATGGCTAGAGATCAAGTTTAAGATAAAAAGTGAGTAATTTTATTTATTACTATTTATACTTATACTGCACTTGTTCTTTTTTTTTTTTTTTTTTAAAAAAAAAGGATGAATTCTGTCCACAAAAGAAATCATTATTAGAATGTTATTGGTGATATGTAATTTAAAACTAATTTAGACACATTTATTATTATCGATACACACACATTCAAGTGAAATACTAGATTTTAATTTTAGACATTAACATACACAAATTCGATTAAGAACAACGATTTAGTAAATATGATGATATGCTCCTATTAAATATTTTTTCAATGTGTACTTTAACTGCTTCATTAGTTTCTTGAAATAACTACACTATTATAAAATAATAGTAATACAAAGAAATTATTTATGGAAAAAATGGTAGGAATTTGATATTTATTTTTTTCATTTTGTCAAAATAATTAAAATTATCAAAAAACCGTAGAACTCATGAAAATAGTGCTTTAGGTTCTTTTTGCGGATAAAAAACGAACTCGGGGATATTGATCAAATTTTTAGGGATTAATTTTCATCAATCAACAAGAGTAGATCACTGAGTCGAAATGTTTCTTTTCTTTTTTTTTTTTTAAATAACAACATATTTATAAGAATTTTAGAAGTTTTAGGAATATTTAAATTAATATAAATAATAATAATATCTGAAAGCTTTTTCAAGAATCGTATTTTTCCGTAGAAGGACCGGATAATATAAGCAAAGTTTCAATGTAAAAATTGCGTAACACTATTTTCCTACAGAATTATCCATAACGAAATAAAATTTCTCTTAAGAGAGATCGAAATAAAATTGATATAAGCACTAAAATAACTTTAATATATTTAAAATTGATTTATATATGTAAAGAAATTTGAAAACCATCGAAAGTAAGATCAAATTATATAATTTTAAAAATAGTTGTGAAATCAGCTCTTATTTTATTTTATTTTATCAATATGAATTCTTTCACAGTATCTTTCTTCATAGCATCTTCACGTTTAAAAATATTTGAAACATAGTTAATTATAACCCCAAAAATTTCAATGAAAGTTTTATGTTAAGAATAAACACTAATTTTCATATTTCGTATATTTTGCAAAATTATTTGATTACAAAAATTTACTGATAAATTTCAAAATCAATATTCATATACAAATATTTGATTATTTCAATGGATTTTGAAATTATATGTAATTATATTATTTAAATTGTGTCGAAAATAATAGCTGCAATTTATTTAAATAAAAAGTTAACGTCAATTAAACAATTCTTTCTTTGCAATAAATTTTTTTAAATTAACCAACAAAGGTAAAAAGAACACCTAATCTATCATACAAATATTCGGGCCTTTATTTTTAAATCTGGTATTTACATAAATTAAATAATTTAATCCTGGCTAATAACTTGAACTGTTTTACCTAGTTTATATTAGTAGCATTTTAACGCTAAGAATGAGAAGTAAACAATTTTTAATACATAAAAAAGTATTTCATCTCACATAAATGTCTTCAAATCTATTAGATAAATAAGACATATGATTTTAAAAATGCTGTAAGAACGAAATGAAAAGTGATTATCAATATATTTAAAGTAGGTGTAACTTCTTATTACACAAACAAAAAGGTACGCATGCACACACAGACACACCTCTAGAAACGTGACTCACATTGGTTTCTGAAAGAACCAATCACCCTCAAAGACTATCAAGAATCGTGAAAACGTTTCTATCTTTCAGAGAAACTAGGCTTTGTTGTTTTCTTTTTGTACCTTTTTTCAACAGCTAGTAAAATAGTGGACGTGACTTGATTCTGCTTCTTCTAGCCGTTTGTTCTTTGTAACATGTTTAGAGTTTTTATACCGATTATTTTATTGTTGCAAAAGACTTTATATGCATCGTGCGTATTTGAAGACAGAAGGTATCATTAAGACTAATTGTTATTACCATTTGGTACTACTATCTGTTATACAGGTATTAAACAGATTTGGCATTGATTCCTGTGTTAGTTTTGATTTATTAATAATTTGCTACCAAATTAAAACTTGATTGCTGCCGCATCGAGTTGCCGACGTCAATTTTGTGTCGAGCTATCACCATCAGTGGACCTGGATTTTTCATTAGGTACTGGAAATCAAGCAAATTGCTTTCAGTGCAACGTGTACCATCTCGTGAATTTTGTAAGGACTTGTTGAACGACCATTGTACATCAGTATGAATATGTATTTATTCTTAAAATAATGAAATGAAAATGAAAAGAAATACTATATACTATGCATATTCTGACTACAAACGTATTAAGGTTGTTACATATTTGTTTCAGTTTAAGAGATATCCATTCTAAAATAGTTTTCTTTTCTTTTTTTTTTTTAACTTAAAAGTGCATTCTATAAGAAATTCTTCAAAGAATTCTTTAAAATTCAATATATATATATATATATATATATACGAAGTAATATTAAGAAAATAAATTGTTTAATAGTAAGACTGTATTTACTGGGAAAACATTTACTTATTTTTAGGTAGCGCACCGATAGTTTTAAACATCTGTGCATATTCTTGTTTACATTCATTTTATTTACAAGCATTTTAAAAAATACATCTAATTGAAAATTTAAATCAAATTATCATGAAATTAAGATATTGAAAAGTAGAAAATTTCACTAAAAGAAAGGAAACTACAACTTGATTAAAATGTTATAAAAAAGTATTCTTCTTCTTCAAAACTACATTATGTGTTAATGTTTCTAATTCAAACAAGAATAATAGATAAAAAATTACATATTTCTGAATCTTCAAATCATTCAAAAAATAATGATATTTTTATATTTATAAAGCAGAAGAAAGCAAATTAAATGTTTCTTTTTAAAAAAATTAAGCCACCGATATTTGAAAGTATATTACATTTATAGCTTACATATAAGTGTAAATAGTTGTGAGTTTCACGCACGTTTTACTTTTCAAACATTTACGATTTATTTTTCAATTCACGAACAAGAAAAATAATCGTAGAAGTTTTGAGAATTTGACGGAAAGATTTGGAATGTGGGCAATAAGGCAGAAAAATATTTTCTTCAGACACTTTCATGATACAATAATGAGTAGTATAGGTGCAATTTTATAGATTGAAACAAGGTTACTTTTGTGATTGACCTTTGGAGATAGTCATACAGGTTTGATAGCAACAATAATTATTATTTCATGAATAACTTGGAGCATTAATTATTTATCATTACTTTGGAATATCGTTTGAAACTTGTATCTATAGACTGAAACAAATTATGGGGTTTTGTTACAGTAGTTAGAAAAAATATGCAATGATTTCTGCCAGCAAAAAAAATATATTTACTTAAAATTAAAATCTTTAGCTTGATTTTTTACTTTTTCAATCTTTTGCTTGATTTCACAAATTGAATATTAACTGCTATATTTAATTATAACAGACAATTTAAAATCTGTTTTATATTTAATCAAGAAGTGTTTTTGAAGATGAACTTTTTCTTTTATTCTTAAACATTGTATATGTGATGCATAACATAGACAATATGATGCATAACAAAGTTTTAAATTGTCATATGAGCGATTGTTTATTATTTTGTTCAGATATTTCAAAAACAACTATTCATCATTTTCATTTTGGCAATAATATATGAAAACATCTGCGAAATGTATTTATTTAAAAGAAAATTTGAATAATTCCGAAAAGTTATTAATTTATACAGCCATTAAAAAATTCTGATGCAATGCAAATTAGAAACTTTTAGGATTTACATTTCTTATTTGATTATTTTTGTCAGTTACAGTTTAATAAATTTGAATCTACACAAGTTTGAAGACCAAGAAACAAATCCTACCGGTTCTTAGCATATTGGTATAGGCAAAGCAATAAAAATTGTTTTGAGCTGCAAAACGAAAGAATATTTTTGATAATTTACACCAACACAATAAAAAAATGACCCTTGATAAGACAAAATATACAAAAATAAAATAATAATTATAAATAAAGGAAAAAGAAATTTAAATGTATAGACAGTCGAAGACTTTCAGACACCAAATGGAAGAAAAAACACTTTAAACAATTTTTTAGAACAAACATGACAAACAGCCATCCAAAGTATATTTTGAAAAATATGCAAGACCTCTGAATGCTCAGAGGAAGTGATTCTTGACTTACTTGTTAAAACTGTAAATATTGGTTCAGAAAATGTTCTTAGAAGACTAAAAAATAGCTGAAGGACAAGTATTTTAAGAATGTAGTAAATTTCATATTTTGAAACTGTCAAAAACTGATTACTCAGAAGTCTGTTGAAAGTCATTTTGTAAACAATTCGATTTTTTAAATCGTACTTTTTACTTTATATTGTAAATGCAAATAATTATCATGGTATATACGGTTTAATTTTCTTTACTAGCATTGTTAAAATAAGATATTAAATGCTCTTTCTTGACATTTAAGCAGTATAGAAATCCATTTATGATGATAAAAAAAGGAGCTGTAACTATTATAATACCACTGGATAACGTTGGAGAAAGTTAAGCTACAATTACTTAGCCTTTAAGATACTGCTCTTCTAACCAGAACAAATAGGTTGAATCTATAGAAATTAGAAAGTCGAGTAATCTGTTATTTACATGTCACTCATGTTATCATAGAAGAATAGATAAAGTATTCAGTTTCTTTCTTTTCTCATAGCCAGTGCATTAATTGTTGCTGGTATTTTAAAATGTTTATTAAAAATTCTGTTAAAGTACCTAATTTCAAAATCAATGAATTCAATTTACCGTACCACTGTTTATTCCTGAAATTTGCTTAAAATAAAAGTTAATAAGGGTTATGCAATATTTAAGCTCGTTTGATTAAACATTTAATTAAGAGTTATGACTGTATTTGTTCAAAAGCTAGTTTGAATTACCACATAATTATTAACAGGTCAATTACCATTAAGTTACATGATCTGTCAGCGAGTCATGTTTAAAACATTTAATGATATTGTAAACTGTAATTTCAGCTCACATACACATTTGTTTAATCCGGCTGATGAACCATTCTAGTAATTTCACAGCACTTCAAAGCAATTTTGCAATATATTTCATTATATTATGCTGTGTGATTTTAATAGTAAATTATGTCGCATTTTGGTAAAGGGCTTATAACTTCTCATAATGACTTCAGCAAGAAAAACTTAAAAGTAAGTAAATTTGGACTTATTTATTTCCATTGAAAATATTGAATGTAAAAAGTTATTTATTTTTTTAAAATTTAATTTAGTTTATTTAAACTTACTTAAGAAGTGTCAAAATTGATTGAAATAACGCAATATTGTAGAAGAAAAAATATGCAAAAATATTTTTTAAGGAATTTTAGATTGAAAACTATTTTAATATTTTATAAATATATTTTTTCAAATTATATTCCTTAAATAACTGTGAAAAATAAAGTGACTGTTAATTTAAAAGACGATAAATGAATTATTAAGGATACTATCTAACTTGATGATTTTGTTATGCAGTTAATTTATGGTAGATTTTGAATCAAATCCTTAAAATGCATTTAGAAATCCTTTATTTTATAGCAAATGATTTTTTTTGATAATTAGAAGAATTATTTAAATCGTAATAAAAATAAAAAGCTTATTATTTTAATAAACAGAAAAAGGTACAATTTTCAAACAAATAATTAATGTAATATTTTTTACAGCAACGCAACAGCATAATTTAATTAAAATGTTTTTGGAGATTCGGAAAAATTTCTAATTCCAAAAGCCTTCGTTTTTTTAAAATAATTAACTAAAGGAGGCATATTGAAATACTAATTTGAAATTACAATAATATTATTTTCAAACATTCTATATTTATCCATTTCCATAGTAAAAAACGTGTTGGCGACATTTTATAATTTATAACGAAGAAGGGAAAAACCTTTTGTATTGTAATTTTGCTCACCATTCGTTAAATGCATAAAATATATGATTTCATTTAAGTAAATATAATTTTTCAAATAATATGATTAGTAAAAAGTTACTAATAGATGAAGTTAAAGGTAAAAAGAAAGTGTAACAAACTTGAAAATAATGCCATTATTATGCAACGATATTTATTATAGATAATATGTATAGTCGCATATACTCTCATATATTATTCGTTATTACAATGTTAATTAAATGCATTATTACCACAATTTTATTTTAAATTTTATGTTTGGATTCTTATGTTTCCACTCTCTTACATTGAATAAAAATGATTAACTTTTGTAATTTTAATAGAAAGGTAGACACAAGAATTATTGTATTTACTTAAAGTAATAATGGTTAAAACTAACTTAATGAATTTCTCTTTTCATGACTTCATTTCTTGCAAATGCGTAATCAGATTTTTGGGTAGGGAAAAGAGATTTTAAGGCGTAGGAAATTTCAGTTTTGTTTCGTGAAGATTTAATTATAAATTGGACTCCTATTTGAGAAGAAATTCTTATTTTGAATAGAAAAACAAATTATTTTACATGCAATTTTTTTTCCTTGCGAAAATAATTTTTTATACTATAGTTATCAATTTCAGTCTTAGAATATGAAAATCTTTCAAATTTTGCTTCAAACAGGAAAATGAATTCGAATTTTCCTTTAGAGGTGAGTTAATGAATGGTTTGATTAATATTTTTTTTTTGAAGATTTAAATATATCTTTTTAATGAGTTAAGTGATATCTTTCGATGAAAAAAATTTTCATTAATAACGCATTTATTATTTTTTAAACGAATGCCTACTCATTTTAAATTATTATCTATATTACAGAATCTCTCATTAAATTATTATTTACATTTTAAGAAACTTTAAATGTCATGAATTTAAAATACAATAATTATTCATTTAACTATTTCTCAATTTGAAAATAAAAAGAAGATGAATTTTGATGCATCTCACTGCGTCATAAAAAATTACTTTATAAAATAATCAGTCTCAGATTTTCTAATATATTCATCATATTCAAAAAGATTTATGATTTAATTTTTATTATTTCTTGAATTTTTATAAGGTTTGGGTAACGACAACGTCATTAAAAGTTTCAAAACGAATTAGAGAAAAAATATATAATTAATGAATCCAATTAAAGGATATTAATAACTTATTTTAACTTCAAATTGGGTACCTCATTACTTCCGTTTACTTTCATACCATTCTGGATACGAGTAAATACTCATATATTGGATCCAGAGAATTAAAAAGTTTAAATATATTTTAGTTATTAACATTTTTGTTTGATAATAAAATTTAATTACTTATGTTGAAAATCCAGTATAAATAAGGGTTGAAAAATGGTTTTTTGTTACTCGAAAGATTTGAGAAACATTCTAAAAAAGTAAAATTATCGAATGTTTGCGTGTAAAAGGCTCATTTTACAAGATAGTGACTTTTTAGTTTTAGGGAACTCATGAATTTTTATTAAAGTTTCGAGAATAAATAAAAGAGTTTGAAATTTTGTTCAACAACTGCAACAAGAAAAGAGATTTAGAGCATTAACTGTTTCGACACGTCATAAAAACTATATTTTAAAAGCTAACTAAGCCTATTAATTGATTTTATTAATTTTTATGTAAATTATATATCTCAAATGTCACCATGAATATTAGTCTAAATTATTTTTTGTAAAAACAAATAAACTATTTTTATTACTATTATTATTGTCAGTTGTATTATTTCATAATTTTATTAGTTTAGTGTATTGTTATAATTTTGAGATCTTGAATTATAATATAATTATTAAAATGAAAAATGTAGATAAAATAAGAATAGAAGCAATTATTTACAAGCAGGAAAATGTAAAGAAATTTATATCTTAAGTCTTATAAATTTCTATATAAAGTATTGAATTACTTTGAAATATATTGGGTTTTATTTACTTTTTTGAAATATATTCTTGAAATATATTGGGTTTTATTATATTTTATGACCTTTATTTACTTTTAACTATTGTTTGATACTTTTCTGTTCACTACAATTATTTTCATTTCCTTTATTTATTTTGGTGTGTGTCAATACTACGTGTACTTTTTATATCTAAATATATCAAACATTGGCCTTAAATCTATAATTATATATAGTTTCTATGTAGAAATTTTAGCAGGAAAAAAGACTTTTAGCTATTATCGCTGTATGGAGTAATAAAGTTTAAAAATATAAAAATTTTCAATGAAAAGCCTAATTCAAAATGTATTATCATTTTCATGATTATATTTATTGTCAGGGCAAGAAGAGGGTTCATCTGAGTATTGATCTACATAAATAATTAGCTTTCTTTTATGAAATTTTCAGCTTATAATTATTCCGTAATTGTTCTTCTAATTCTTACACATAGGGCATCCAATTGAAAAAAAATCATAATACAGTAATTTTACTTAATAGGAAAAAAAATGATATCTATGTAACAATCCGAGGAAACATATTTTTCACCTTCATTTTACTGGAATATTATGTTTTGAAAATTCTATTGCATCACATTTTGTGTTCAAGACATTTTTGCTACTAGATAACTGATGATATAACTTGCTGTCGTAGGAACTAGATTCTCAATTTTTAATCATAAGTGTATAGGATGCGTAACACCTAACAATAAATAGGATAACCATTAAAAATAATTAATGATTAACTTAGCACTTCATTAACGAAATGAGCTTCTTATTTAACTGGCATTTATAATCAGTGATGAACCTCATAAATGGGCATTTTTGGGTCACCTCTTCAATTCGCAATCGTATAATGGAGCTTCATAACTCTATATTTTTCTAATTAAAAATACAAGTCTTAATTTTTAGTAAAATCATTTAACATTTAGTACATAATAAATTTTCAATGGTATATTCTTGGATAATTCTGATAATAACCATTAGTGTAGTATGATATGACATAATATATGATGAATATAAATGCCTCTGAGAAAAAAAAACCGCATTCATTAACAATAACTGTTTATTTGCCTGGCTGGAAACAATCAAAATCTTAATAATACTCATGCTAATTTTTTACAAAATTAACTATATTTTGACACATTTTTTAAGTTATTTAATTTATGCCTTCATGATGAATGTTTAAGAATAGTTGCTTTATATATGTATAATACTCGTATTATAGCTATCTAAACAGCAACACACACACTAGAAACATCTATTGTTATGGAATTTAATTTGTATTCAAGGTCTTAAGAAAATGAGAAAATGCTATAATCTTTTATTCTAGAGAAAATGAATACGTCAGAAAATAGAAAACTCTGCTTTTTTATTTATACTATTCTCACTATATTATGCATTTTAATTAAAGTTGCAGGAAGCAGAAAGGAGGAGAATTCTGTAGTCATAGAAACAGAATGAAAGCTGTAAGAGAAGAATTATATCACCGGGAATGAGAAACAACTAATAAAATGAGCTTTTATGAACTTTTATTTATTAAAATAAAAACCTTATTGTCTTAAGCTTTTCATTTTTATTAAGAATATACATTATTTTGTGGTATAAAGCTCAAAGGAAATATTTTGATAAAAATGTGAATGAAGCTAGATGTTTTGATGTCCTTTTTGAAAGCTTTAATTTTCATTCCATATTAACCTTGAAATATGGATATTATAAATTTTCAATCAGAGTTTATTAAAATTATTTTTGAAGTTAGATTAAAACTTTTCAAGGAATTAAAATTGGACTTTTTTAGAATAATGCATATTCTTTCTTTTGTATAATACATATACGCATGAATTCTTTTGGGATAATACATATGCAAATTTTTACCGTTGCATAGCATTTTTTGTATGAGTTGAACACGACAATATATATCATATTTTTTTCACTGTCGCCCATACGTTTTATAGTATTAATATGGAATGTATTTTAAATTAGTACATAATAATAATTTATTTAAAAAATATTTTTTATCATAAGTAGAATTTTTAGTAGTAATCATTTTAATGTGATATATATATAAAACATTTATACAAAATTGTATTATTTTAAGCATTTTCTAATGAAAAGTGTTTATATATATGTAATAAATGTTTAATATAGTAATTAAATAATTATCAAAGAAAAAAGAAAGTAGGATAATTTTATTTTAACAAAAAAAAAATTAGAATGGATTTATCATTTCTCAAAAATATTATCTTTATTCTAAATTTCTATTCAAAGGAAAAATTGTTTAGCTTAGAGCCAATCAATGTCGACTTAAAAAACAAAAGTATTTTTTCATCCACTCCAGTAAAACTTTTAACTTTATATATTTAATTCACCTTCATTTAGTATGCTTTTGTATGGTTTTCTTTAATTAAGGGCTGGAAAAAAAGCTTAAAATGTTATTCATTTTTCTATGATTACTTTTATTTTGACAAGATAATGCATTTTGGAACACTAAAAGTATTTTTTGAAACATGTTTTGTATTTAAATATCCCTGTTAATTTTTCTCTAAACACTTCTATTTTAAAAAAAAACTTGTAAAATACTTAATTAAAATACCATAATCTGATCCAATAGGGAAAAATTTAATTACGTATTGCGCTCAACTGTAATAAATTTAGAATGGCATATTAATTTAAGATTCTAATTGTTGTTTACAATTTTTCAAAGTTAAATATAATTAGTTCAATTTATAATTTTTTGACTTCTTATGGTATTATGGAAGGCGTGCATTTCAGAAAAAAAATGAAAATACTTTGAATCTAAATTTTTTTTTATTTTGATACATGAGCAACATACAAAACGTAGCACTTTGGAAAAAAGGAACATATTCTCGGATGTAAAGAATTTATTAATTTAAAATATGAGCCTCAAAGAGATTTTAATCTAGGATTTTAATTTTGAATTTTAATAGATTCTTTCATAGTATATTGCTGTGCATCATTTCCACCCTGCTAAGAGATTTGATAAAGTTTTTACAATGCATTTAATGATAAGTATCCGATTAATGAATGGATTTTAAGATATATTATAATGTTTACTTACAAACGAGATATAATTTTATATCTATATTGTTATATACTATAGTCCTAATAAGTAAAACTAGGAAAATGTATCCATTTTTTAAAAAAAGTAATTAGCTCATTTCGATTTTCAAGGAAAGATGAGTTAGTAGTACTTTAACAAGATTTAGTTGACTTTTTTATGGTTTTTGAAAGATTGAATATATGATATTACAATATTTGTCCCAAGTGCCAGTGGAATATTATCAAGTGATGATTCTATTAAAACAATGACTGTGGATCAGCTCATAATTTATCACTTTCATTTTAATGATTTCAAAGTATTTTACAAAAATTTTTTCGTATACAAAATCCTGAAAATGTGGTCATATTATTAATTTTATTAAAATCATTATTATTATAGTGTGAAATTATTCGAAAACGGACGGATTATTGTAAGACAAAAAGCTTTATTGCATTTCATTCAGAATTTATTTTTTTATACTTTTTCACACTCTGTTTCTTGTAGTGATATTCATATGCTTTGTAATAAACCTTTATGATTATAGATGAATTTTAGCCCTTAATAAAGAATAAAAGAAAGGAATTCTAACAGTTATTATTAACTGCAGTTGAATTTTAGCTTGTTTAATAAGAATTTAGCTTATAGAGAACTCTGAATTGTTTTCCAAGATTTGACAAAATATGAAAATATAATATAAATTATGCTTATTTAAATAATTGTTATGATTTTGAAAAAGCATAAACAAATTATTATGTATTATACAGTGTTGTACAGACCCAAGTGCTTATGAGGTATATGCAACAGATTTTCGAAGTACATAAAAACGTTTATTTATTAAAAGTTGTTGGGGTCATAAAGCAATTTAAAAGCAATCTAATTCAAACAAACTTTTTTTTAAAAAAAATCATCTGTAAAACCTTGCTTCAATTAATTTGCATTGAAAAATTAGGGGAATATTCTCTATGGAATTATAAATATATTCCATAGAGAATGATGTTAAGATACAAATTAAATATAATTCAACATTGATTGTTTGTATTGCAGGAAATTTAAAGAAGGTGCTTTAAGAAATCAAATAAACAGAAGAGATTTGTAGAGTAACAAATAAGGAGCTGTTTCAGAAGCAATTCTTTGCTCATGAACCATTTTATCTAACTTATTTGATACTTCCATTATTTCAATACATTTTTTTTATCTCGGTTTTGGCTCAAGTGGAATTCGTAATGTCTCGCTTATAAGAAGTAAACGTTTGAGGCTTTTGGTATCATAAATACCAGGAATTTAATACATGTTTTCATTACGAGAAATATTTTTACTTGAGATTGATCAAGACAATACATTCAAATTAAATGATATAATAATATTACGGGAATAAGGATTAATGTTCCTAAAAGCAAGAGCCAGTAAATAAAATAGCCAGTTAAAAGTTGTAATACATAATATTATGATTGATAGTAAATAATGTTAATATACACTCTATAGCATAAAAAAACTATGCACCAATAAGGAGTTGTCCGATGGAGGCAAAAATTGGCGAATAGGAAACTTATGCACAGAATAGAAAATGATTAAAATTTTAGAAAAATTGAATGATTTATTTTATAGTTACAAAGTAACGAACCCAATAAGGTGTTGGCCACCCCCTCTAGCCTGGCTGCAAGCTGCCACACGACATGCTCTAGAGCGATAAATCTTCCTGATGGTCTCCTGCGGTATTTCTTGTCAAATTTGCTCCAATTGTCGGTCATCAACATTCCTTGGTAGATGCAGTCCCATCACATTCTAGACATTCTTTCCCATCACATTCTAGACATGCTTGATTAGAGAGAGATCTGGCTGACCAAGGAAGTGTTTGGCAAGTTGTTAGACAGCTCATAGCTACACGTGCCGTATGCGGTCTGATATTATCTTGCTAAAAATTAGGCCAGGGAACTGTAAAAGGAACGGTAGCAAAACAGGTCTCAGAATGTCGTCGACGTACTACTGTGCTGTAAGTGTGCCTCTAATGACGACCAAAGGGGTTCGGCTGTCAAGGGAAATGGCACCCCAGACCATAATTCCTGGCTGATGGCCTGTGTAGCTTGCAATAGTGAAAGCAGGATCGATACGCTGCCCTGGGCGTCTCCAGACACGTCTTCGATGATCGTCAGGACACAGTTGGAAGAATGATTCGTCGCTAAGCACTATATATCCCCAGTCAGCATCATTCTAACATGATAGAGCCAACCACCACTGTAATATGGCTCGACAATGTGCAGGCGCGAGGGGCAGGTGTTTTAGCAGTGGGTACGAGAGTAGATTTCTCTCTATCAGCCATCTGTGAATGGTCATGGTCATGTGCGGGTAGCACATCTGATGGTTGATAACGATGATTCAGGCGCTGTGACAGCTGATCTGACAATCACACTGTCCTCCCTATCTGCTGTGGCCCTACGTTGACCGCTACCATCATGACGCAGGAATCTGTCATTCTCCACCCATTCTTGCCAGCATCTTCTAATCGTTGCATCATTTCGACCCATATGCCGAGATATTCTCCGATTTACCCAACCTACTTCTTTCAATCCAATGATACTTTTTTCAAACTCTGACAGTTGCTCGTAAGGAGCCCGAATCCTGCGGCGAGGCATTTTTTCAGTCATTTAAAGGTATCCTAAATCGCAATGCATTAGAAAATTTGACCATCAGATTGAGAATCACTTCTTATATACACCTGCTGAATGCGCAGTTTCAATGCACTCTTGCTCCAGCTATTCATGCAATGGACACCAAATTTTAATCATTTTTATATTCGGCCGAAATGTTTTTGCATACGATATTTCATTACAATTGGACAATTCTTTCTTGGTGCGTCTTTTTTTTGTTATATAGAGTGTACATTATTTAAAAAACATCTGATCATGGGTGTGAAAAGATGACAATTTTAAATAAAGTTTTGTAAATTCTATTTTTATTTCTAGAATCAGAGCTATGATACTTACACAAAGTTCTTTTTTAATTATAATTGATATGTAGCTTTTGTTTTCATTACAAAATACTAATTTTTTATTTATATTAGAACCCTTCAACTTTCAAGAGTAAAGCAATTTTAATTATAAATTTTTAAAATTAACTATGCATTAGTTTTAAAGCATTTAAAACTATCTTTGATTGAATGATGCCGGTTTACTAATATTTAAATATCTTATTTATCTTTTATAATATCCTTGTCCTTTAAGTAATATTTTGTACAACACTATCATTTGTATTATAGTATACATAAATTCACAGAAATAGTAATTAAAAGAGTGGAAAAAGCAACCAAGCTATCAATAGTGTGAGTATTTTCCTTCTAATTTTAAATAATTTTAATAAAAAGTAATTATGCTAAGATCATTTATTGTAACAATATGTATGGAGAAAAACATATATTTATTCAAAAACATACATAATACACGTAATTTTACTTCAATGCATCAATATTAAATTTTTTTTATAAATATCGGAAATCTGATTTTTAAAATTACTACTGGAACTAAAACAATGTTTCATGTAAAGATATTTGACAAGTACTATCTATGTAAATTGAAAGTGACACTTTTTAATCGTCCATCACGGAAAAAAAATGAATAGATGTTTAATCTTTTGTCTCATTATTTGGTTGAATGAGTTAATTTTATTGATGTACATGTCAAGTTTACATTAAGTGGGCTTAAAAAAATTGAAAACTTTTTTTTTTCGAATGTCAATTTGAGCATATAAAGAGTTAGCAAAAAGTTACTGAATCGAATAAAAGAGTAATTTCCCTTTATTATTTTAAATTGATTTTTAAATTAATTGGATAAACTTTACCGATATAAAAGCCAATATTACATTAAATATTTACTGTTTTCTTATAATCGCGTAGCTGAAAAATCAGTTAATAAAATTAAATGTCTCTATCAATACCGACTGAATCAAAAATAGAAGGACTCAAAACCTAAGTGATTTAGAAATTTAAATTTGTTTGGTTCAAAGTTTCCTGTGTCTGACTAAAAGTTGTCTTCAAATTAATGTAATTCTTTGTAGAATAAAATTGTTTTTAATGAAAGCATGCAATAATAGCTGTAATATTTAATACAGTTCCCTAATTTTGCTTTCTATTTGTTGTAATAGACTTTTTCAGAAAAATACCCCTTTAGAACATGATAATAAAAGTCTGTAATTAGCCCTAAAAGTATATAAGAAAGAAAATTGATCTCATTTTAGGATTGAATGTCAGAATTTTTAAAATTGTCAATTAAATTGTTTTTACGTATTAAGAATGAATATCGTAAAGAAATTACTTCTTTTAATTTTTTATACATCTAAAAACATGAAAATAAAGGATGCTGATTACTTGAATGAAATTTAATGATATAAAAATATAGAAAGTAAAACTGTTTTACATTTAAAAGTATTTAGGAATCTTTGTTGCCTTTTATTGAGAAGTTCTTCGAGTTGAAGTACAAACTAACAATTATTGTTTATCAATATTTGTAAGCCACATTGGTTATAGAAATGAAAAAAAAATTAAAATTTAATTACCTTACATGAATATGAATTAAACCATTAAAATTTAATGTTAATTTAGTTTACAAATACAGATAAAAAAGCAATATTTTTGTTCTAAAATGATATGTCAAGTTTATTATATACTATCTTGCCATGATAATGAGAGATGTAAATTATGAGAACAAATGAGGATTCTAAATGTAAAACAGTAGATATTAGCTTAAATTATTAGATAATCTAGGTAGAATAAATATTAAAAGTACAATAGAAGAGTCAGAAACTCAGAAAAAAGAAAATCTAAATCTCAAGCTAATATTCAATATGTATAAAAATGTTTTGAAAACGAAAAATAACTGTCAATTTATTGTATATTTTAAAAGAGTTTCCATGTATTCTAGAATTTGCATAAAATTATGCTCACTAATTCATTGATATGGGAGGTTTATTTAAAATTAAAGAAAAAAAGCTCATTTATTATGTATTATATGAGGACTATTTATAATATGAAAGCCAGTAAGCCCGTTTCATGAATGGTAGCATGTATTTATACGAAGGATTAAATAATTTAGTGATTTAAATTATTAGTTTTTTAAATAAAAACATACTTTTCATTTATATATTTTGTACCAAGGCTGAAAATAATATTTAAAATCAAAATGATGGAAAACCAAATTAAAAAAAATATTGTGCTCTTTTCAAAAGTTGCATAAATATAACACTAACATTAAGCTTTAATATTGTAATCTTTGAGCTTAATTTTGTAAAAAAAGACATAACAGAAATAAATAAAATATGCACTCCAACCTATGTCTCAATTATTCATACTATTTCTAGAGTGGCATTTGCTTATATGTGCAATTAACGATTGCCCATAATACTCTCATGCATGGTAATAATGGACTTTTCGACGAAAAGATGTTTTAAGAAAATAGAGCTCCTACTTTTTTCAGTTTCATTCATGAACTTTGAATTTTTTTAAAGAATATAGATCTGCAGTTTTTAATAATAGTAATGAAAAGACACATAATGTGTTATGTTATCTTTAGAATGTTTTACTCTTAAAGACATAAAAAGCTTATTTTTAAAAGATTGTCGAACCTTTTCCCTTTTCCTAAAGTTTTACTCTTCAAATTTATAATACGTTTTAAATAAAAAGTTTTGATGAATTTGAATTTTCGAATTTAAATTTGCATTCATTTGATCCGCAATTGCTCTTTTCTTTGAAATTAACATTTTTAGAAGTTCAAACATTTTGAAGGAGTTGTGTTTATTCAAATTTTTTTTAGTTATTCAAAACAAGAATAAAAAAATAAGTTTTCTATACATTTAAGATATAATACTTCATATATATATGTAATAGAAAATTTAAAGGAAGTCTTAATTTAATATATTAAAAATATTTAAGTGACTTAAATTGAAAGATAAGGAGTTTTATTTAATAAGCATTCCTTTTGCCCCGTTATTTTCTTTTCTCATGAATAAAGTGAAAAAGTTTCAAGTGTTATTATAATTTTAAACTGAAGTTATATTAATAAAAAAGAAGAAAATGCAGTTATAAAATAATTGTCAAATTTTTTATATTAATTTGATCAAAGCATGAATTATTAATTTAATTATAATTATTAAATAGTTACTAATCAGTAAGTTAACCATACATTCAGTGTGGTTATAATTAAAGTGATCTAGTTCAGATCTCTCTAGAACCCGTTCTACTTTATTGAAGTGTGATGAAACTCGGTATATACGTTATATAGATCATGGAAAAACGAATTTTGCAAAAAAATAGTTCAAATGTTGACCATCGGGGAAGGGGGGGGGGATTGTGGCGTCTGAAGATGGAGAAAAAATCTATCAGAATAATTAAAATTTATTCTGTTACATACTGTGCTCAATGTATGCTCCATTGACATCAATTATATGTTGAAAGCGTAATATAGAAGTTTCAATGGTAGCACGAAGAAACTCTTGAGGAATTCTAGCAATATGGCCTTATAGTGTTGGTTTTCAACTCAGATAAAGTCTTAATCCCTCCTCCATAAATACGGTCTTTAAGGAATCCTCACAACCAGAAATCTCAAAGATTTAAGTCGAGTGAACAAGGAGGCCAGGTATCTGAAAAAGCTCTGGATATTACACTATTCTTACCAAAGTTAGCTTGAAGCAGTTCTTTGACTTGGCACCCAATTTGGGAAGTTGCTCCATCTTGTATGACAATGGTCTGCAAACATTGCCTTTCCTGTAAAGCAGGAATAACTTGCTGTCGAAGGAGTGCACTCGTGACAGAGCACGGTTAAGGACCTTGAGGAGAGAGAGAGTTTCAAAGAAAATTGGTCCGAAAATAAAATCAGCAGTAAATCCACATCATACAGTCACGTTAGCAGAAGGCAGTGGTTGTTGGTGCAGGGCATTAGGAGGTGAAGGGCCCAATATGCGGGAATTTTGATTATTCACTGCTTCATCTATAGAAAAGTGTGCTTCATTTGACCATTGAATTTTACAAGGCAAAGAGCCATCAACTTCCATTCACATCAAAAATCGACAAGAAAAATCAGATAGTGTTTTGCAGTATTTGCACAATGTGGATCTTATACGGATACCATTTTAAGATGAATCGTAGAATTTTTCGTACTGTCGACTACGGAATGGCTAACTCTCGTGACACTGAGTTAGTACTTGCTGAAGAATAGTTGAACTGGAAGCTCTTACATACACAGGAAAAGCGACTTCTTCAACAGTTTTATTCGCAACCGGTTTCGTCCCACTTCCTGGCAATATACTCAAGTCTCCAGTCTTTTCAAATTTCTTAATCATCTTCTTCAAATCATTCTTAGACATAGGAACTTTTCGAAATCTCTTTAAACGACGATATTCACGCATTGCAGCTAAGTTTAACAATTTTATCAGTAAAGCTCAATCTCTCTTCTGTAAGGGCATGATTAAAGAGGACAAATGCACGCAGAATAACTTTCTGGCTCTGACTGCAAATCTTTTTATTAATTTGACTAATTTGCACAAGGACTTTTTGAAAAGCGGCATCTGGTAATCAAAAAGTGAATTATTTTGTTAAAGAAATCTTTTTCCAATGTCCATATAACGTATGTACCAAGTTTCATCAAAATCTGATTGGCTGGACACGTTCTACAGGTATCTAAATAGGGTCATTTTAATTATAACCACTCAATACATATCTTAAACACATACTTATACCAACAAAAATGAAGAATATATTTTGCTTGCACAAACCGTATAAATATTAATATTTTTTTTATTTTTAAATTCATTAGAAATGTTGTAGAAAATCTAAAATTGGTATTTTAGAAGAGGAATGAATATTTACTTCGAATTTCCTTTTCTTTGTAATGAACGTGCTATACAAAATAATAAATGATGTTTCATTAATGTTTACAGTATGTTGTTGACTTAAGATTGATTTAAAAATGTGCAGAGAAAAACAACAGCTACATAGATATACTAACTGAAGAAATTTAAGAATGAAAGAAGTTCATTTCGGATATAAATAATAAATTCAATAAATCTTTGAAAGAAAGCGATGCTCATTAAAGATTTCATGTTAATTTTTATTTTAATAGTTACTAGTAAAATGTGGTATTAAAAAGAAAAGGTACCGCTGTATGGGTGTATGATATACTGCATGAGGCTCGTTTTTAAGTATGTACCGTTTTGATACATAAAAACAAGTGTAAGTCTTTCTAAGAAAGACCTGTGCCTTAGTATATTTTTCAACATAATTACCACCAATATTAATGGAATTATCATAATAAACAAACAGATTGTGCATCTCATCCTCGAAGAAATCTGCCATCTGATTCACAAGGAACACTTCCAGAATTTCATAATTCATTTCATTGCCAGAATTTCACTCCTTGATACTTGCGGAAACTCATTACATAAAGACGAATTATTAAATCTTGTATTTTGTAGAATTTTCGCATGAACCTGCTGCACTTAGTGTTCAGTTATGAAAGGTGATCGCCCACTGTGCTCTTCAACATGAGCAACATTGGGCTCATCTTTAAATGCTCAAACACATTTTCGTACCCATCTATTGGTCGTCACGTTTTTTCCATACACTTCATTGATCGCTGATGAATTTCAGCAGACATTCTGTCTTTTGCATGCAGCAAACGAATCACGGTGTATATTTCACAATCCGAGGAATTTTCACTTGTCTAGGACATTTTAAATATGCACAAACAAACATAAGCACGGACGAATGTTTCTAGCATTTGTGGGTAATCAGATATAGGAACTCAGCTCGCTTGCGTGGATTGGTGATATTTCTGAAGCAGCAACTATGTTTGAAAACAATACTTAAAAATATGCTTAGTATTAACACATAAAATTATATCTTTTAAAAGAATTATTAAAAAAAATTAATCGTTTTTTACAACAATCTTCAAAAGCTTTTAAATTAAAACATCACTCAGTGTTCTGAAGATATCACTTACATTAATTTTTTTTAATCGAATTCCCTCTTAATAAGATAAACAATTCGATAATTCTATTCCTGCAGTGAAATGTTTCTACGGATTAAAATACTCCAGTTCATTAATCAATAAAGGTTTTCATCGTTTACTATATCATTTGATATAACTGAATATTTAATAAATGATACAAAGCAATTAATAGTGCAATACCGGAAAGTCTAAAAATCAATTACAACCGTTCAAATTTAATTCATTGCTACACCTATTTTTTTGCATAGACATCCATATGAGAGTTTCATAGATAAAACTATAGTACATTTTCGTCAACGCCTACTCCGATGATGAAAATAAAAACAGTTATGATAATAAAATCTGCTTAATTCTTGAAAAACTGTAAGAATACGAAAGCGCATGCTTAAATGTTTGTTAGATTTTTTTGCATCGAAGTAAAGTAAATAATATTTTTGTCCTTCAAAGATTTGATAATCTCACAGTGAAAAAAAAAGAATTACGAAGAATTAATTATACACCTAAAAACCAGAAAATAAATAAATAAAAAAAAACAATAATAATTCACAGGTGACTTAAAAGTTTTTTTTATTTCTGTAATTGAATAATAAAAGATTTTATTTCATGTATAAAAGAAATAAAAGGAGCTCGTCGAATATTGTGTTTTACAGAGAGGTTAAATATTACCTGTTTAAACATTGTACAAGAATAGCTTTGATTAGATTCATAAAAGAAAGCACATTTCATATTAAAAATTTCCGAAAAAGTCTCAATGTATATATATATATATATATATATATATATATATATATATATATATATATATATATATATATATATATATATATATATATATATATATATATATATATATATATATCAAAAACTATTTATTTTTGTTTGGGTAAATGAATTATCCTAAATGTCAGTTTCATATATCCAATACCTTTTAAAATCTTTATGGATGATAGCAGTACCTAAAATGTTTTTATCACATTATCTCTCAAGTCACCTAAACAGAAGAAATATACAAAGAAACTCCCCGTCTTTAAGCAAAAACAACTTTTCCATTTCCTAACTCAGTAACTCTAATGCCTTTCACTTTACACACATGTACATCAATTACTCAAAGAATATTACAATGCTTTTATTTTTAATGGAAAAGAACGCCTCCAGGTGATTTAAAAACCTTTCATCTATAACATATCTTTGAATAAGAAGGAAGATAAATGTTCAATCCTTATTAAATCTGTTTATAAAAAACTAAATGATTTTGTCGAATCGACTTAGTTATTCTTGAGTTCGTATTTTGACATTTAAAGAGTTCCTAGTAGTATTAGCAGAGAATAAATATCTCTGCTAAAAACATGGCAATAATACTTTTTAGACATCAAAAGGAATCATTAATTGGAAGAAAAGTTTTGCATTTTAGGAAATCGTATGCTTGTTTTCCCTACCTTCATGTTTATAACAAGTTTGAGAATGAGAGATTTAATTCAGCACCGACGTGAAGCATATTATAACAGTTTTTTGATTTATACGTCTTTATGATTTATTCAACAATTTGTAGATAATAGGTAAAATGAGATCTATTCTTAGTTCAAAATTAATTTTAAAGTGAGATTTTTTCTTAAGAGATTTACAGAGGTTATTTTAGTAACATTATGAGATTCAAGAACTCGCAATAGGCGTTAAAAAGAAAGGCGGATAAAAATATACTCAAGGACAAAAAAATTAGCGCACCAAGAAGGAGTCTTCAAAATGAAACGAAATTTTACATACGTACTTACTTTGATATAATTAAATGATTAGAAAATCAAAGAAAAAAAAGGATCATTTATTTCAGAGAAAAAAGCAAAAGAACGGAGGATTTAATAACCTGTTGAACCCCCTGTAGCGCGAATGCACGATGCGATACGATCGGGCATTGAGACACATAAGTTCAAGTTTGAGATCTTGAGACATTTCGTTCCATATTTCCTGTAACCTTGCCTCTAGTTTGTTCAAACTCGTGGGATGCCGAATTCCCCGTCCCAAATGACCCCAGATATTCCCGATTGGAGACAAAATTGGGGATCGGGTAGGCCAAGGAAGGGTAGTAAAAGTGCAGAGACAGTCTTGTGACATCCTTGCCGTGTGAGGCCGAGCATTGTCTTGTTGAAAAATGGCTCCTGGGAGCCGTTGTATGAGTGGCAACACATGTGGTTGTAGGATGTCATGGACATACCGCTGGGCTGTCATGGTGCCACGGATCAATACTAGGGGTGAGCGTGTATTGTAGGCAATGGTACCCCATATCATCACACCAACTGTGGGAGCGGTGCGTCGCTGTAAAGCAAATGCAGGATTGAGGCGTTCACCACGGCGACTCCACACACGAACACGAATGTCATCACTGCTGCAATTAAATCTGGATTCGTGGATAATGTCGACCTGGTTCCATTCCGCTGCTGACCAGTTTACTTGTGCGCGGCACCACTCCAAACGGAGGCGTCGATGGGTGAGGGTCAAGGGCAGCACACGTAATGGGCGCCGCGATCCCAAATGTCCTTCATCCAGGCGCCTTCGTATGGTTCGAGAAGACACAGAGGCCCCTAGTGAAGGTGCTACCTGTGCCTGGATGGCGGTCGATGAAGCAATTGGCTGTACGCGTGCTTTTCTTATGATGTGGCGGTCTTCTTGACGACTGGTCTGTCGAGGGCGTCCTCAGCCTGGTCTTCGTGTAAATGCATCTCTCGGATCCATTGGTCCCAACACCTCCTCGCAACACAATCAGAGCGGCCTAATTGACGAGCTCTTCGCGTAGCTGACCACCCAGCTTCCATCATGCCGATGATTCTCCCCCTCTCAAACTGCAACAGCTGTTCATATTGTCTTCGAAAACGGCGTAATAGCATGTCTACCTCAGCTCTTCCTTTGTAAACGAATCAGCACACTCAAACAAGCTTTGGTTACCTGTTTTATACTCCACTGAGAACGACTTTAAACACCCTCTACCAGCTATACGTAATGCGCAATCACGTTGCATTTCTAATCATTTGCATATCTCCCCGACATGAACCTTCATGCCAAGTTTCTTTACGATCCCGCAATTATTTCTTGGTGCGCTAATTTTTTTGTCCGTGTATGTATATTGATACACACTCAAGAAACAATATGCAAGGTTTAGTTTTCTTTAGCGGAAAGGCTAACAAAAAATTTCTCCTTCAAGGACATACTACAAGGGATTTTTGTAAAAAGGCCTATAATATCAAATATACTTTAAATTTAAGCATGGGAAAAACTATTTTTATTATCTTCTTTCGTGCATTTTGCTGATTACTTATAAAATATTTCTATGACGGTATTGGAGGCATTTAAGTAAGTCAGTTACCCTTTCTTTAACATTTGAAACAACGTTATGTTTAAAATATTTCTTAAATAACTTAAAGGAGCAAGTTACTACCACAAAAGACATGCAAATACACTGGTGTTCAAAATTAAGAGTATTTGTATATTTTATCGAATTTTATGTAAAGAACTGAACTAAAAGTATAAAGACTTCTTCAAAACAAAGATGCAATTCTTGTACGTCAAATGTGCAAGCGTATACGCGTGTGTAGGTGGAACTAGTCGAAACACAGAATTTATAAGTGCGCGTGCCAAAATCCGTATTTCATTCGCTAGTACATTTTTCCGAATTTCTTGGTATTTTTTTTTACAGCAGTCACTTAAATTAAAGTTCAAACAGTTAAAATGAGTAACTACCAACGTTTAGATTATGGAATGAGATGGCGAATTGTGGGTAGACTTGAAGCAGGCCAGTCTCAAATCCAGATTTGCAGAGAATTCAATTTAACGCTCAGCGTCATGTCTATCTTATGGAAACAGTTTCAGCATACCGGTTCTTTTAAATGGATGACAACGCAAAGTCATACAGAGATAATCTGGTAGACGAATTTCTGGAATGTGAGGATATTCTTCGGTTGGATTGGCCAGTCAGATCTACAGACCTTCAATTTTATAGAGCGTGCTTGGGACGCTCTGGGGAGCGCATTTCAATTCGCAATCCCTCTCCGAAAACCATCCAAGACGTTAAAATAGCATGGCTGAACAAGTGAGACCAATTGCTACAGGAACTCATAAACTACTTTATTTCCAGCTTAAAATATCGGTGCAAGGCCTGTATATCTGTAACAGAGGTGATACATTTTTAATATTGTGGTTTTTCAAACTTGATAAAAAGGAGTAAGTGAATAAAAGCTAATTTGGGAATTCAAATTAAATTAGGATTTCACCAAACCATTATATTATTTCATCATTATCAGAATTTTTACGTAAAAAAATCACATTATTATGAATATTAGTAATTTTTTTGTAATAAAGTCATCACGTTGATAAATTATACTATATTTAAATATTTTGCAAAAACATGTATTTCCTTTACAAAACTGAAAAATAAAATGAATTGAATCAACTCTTTGATTTTAACACCATAAAATGATATTTTTTTTGTTAATTTTGAGCGAATTTTGTGAGTCTTGTATTTTCATAAGAAAATAAGAATTTGTCAATAAATAAAAACATTTTTAGTTTACAGGCATTTGTTCTATTTTAGAAATAACAAGAAACATTATAAAATATATCGATAGTTGCTTTATGTTAATGTCTTATATTCCTGTTTTAGAGCATATTAGTTCCTTTATAGGTAATCTGACAGCATGAAATTATATTATCAGGTATTTTTAATTGTTTAAATTAAATGTAGTAAACGGGTGAATTCCAAGTGAGGAAGATTTAATAAATGAACCTAATTCTTACGTATCAAAGAAAAACCTAAGAATAAATTTTTAGTTGAAGTGCGAAAAATTAATCCAATTTTGTTGTGCTTGAAATAATGATTGTATATTTTAACTAAGCAAAGAGTATTAGTTCATAAGCGAAAAATTAAGAATTAATTTGTAAATTTATACTAAGAAATTTAAAAGTACATATCGTGTACTAATTATTTATCATCTTAGCAGATATTTTATTCTAAAATTCATTTATCGATATCTTGATATTTTGACATTTGCTTTGTATGTAAGAAACTCTAGTATTTTTTACAATTAAAATGTAAATGTACGATCAAATGTAAATATCACATCCATTTTTTCATTTAATACTTATATTTTTTTTGCTACAGTAATTTAAAATAAAAAAAAAAGCCTAAAAAAATTTGTTTGTATAATTAAAGAAATTTCTGCTTTTTCCTGAGAGATGATTATAACTTTTTGAACTATTATGATGATATGCAAAGAATTGTAGTAAGATTCTGTTAATTGATGAAAATTAGTTTATTATGATTTTGAATAAATGTCACTTTTCAGAGGAAAAAAAACAAACAAATGAATTACAATTATTGAGAATAAGTTCTTTTAGGCAGAAATATGTGTATTGCCATCCTGCTTATTAAATAAACGTAAACTAAATGTGAAGGTATGAAATGCTTTTTGATAGATATGAAAAAAATTGAAACAAACACATTGTTTTCAATAATAAAATAGCGTCACCTAATCAACCTCTGTACGTTTTTATTGTTGAAACTCAAGATTTATATTGAAGGAAAGAAAATGCTGGTATTGTAGAAGTTTGCTCTGCCGAAGTGTATATTTTTCTTTGGAGAAGCTTTCGTGATTTCGTTGAAAGTAGGGTTACTTTCTAAACTTCGAAATCCCCACAATATCCGTGAGATCACTTCATGGCAGAGGTCTATTTCCCAAGATACATCAGTGAAGCAGGTCACGTAGAAAAAATCGATTAAATAAAAAAAAAATCTATTCTCGAAGAGATTGGTGTGACAGCAATAAAAAGTGAGCCACAAAAGATCTTTATTTTCCAGAAGATAGTCCAACAGTGTTATATCATCTTTTGAAGTAATACAAAAATAACGACTTCCGATTAATCTACAAACTTAACGTTTTTACGTAAGGCAATGATTATGGCATAAAATACTATATTCATTAATTATCTACTTACGGGAACCAGTTCCTGATACAAAAATATTTGCGACAATCTTGTTAATTCAGTAACATTCGTTAATATCAGTTAGTTATGTTTCTGAGATAGCCATTAAATGAATTATTTACTGGGAATCAAATTGTGAAGTACTTTATTTACTTTTTAGGAAAACAAAATGTGCTATATGTTTTACATATTAAAAAAAGATTTTTCCTTTACTATACAAAACTGAAGAGTGCAAATACAATTCTATTTTTTTCACCATTTAATTGATTTACTTAACATACTTTTCTTAAATGTTAGAAATACCATTACATTGTAAGATTATTTCTCCTTCATGATATTTGTTCGTGTTGAATTAGATACTTTTCTAGGTTTCTCTTCGTTAAATGTGTTGAAAAAGATGAACAGAAATTCAAGAAAAAGTCATTTTGATAAAGTTACTAGTTTTATCAATTTTCCGCTAGATTTCAACAACATTAAAAACTAAATATGCAAACAGATTGTAATAAAAATGTGGAAATTAAATAAAAATATTTCACAAATATTATAATTTATTATTGTAATTATTTTATTAGTATTATTGCGTCGATTCTAAATTTTGTGAAATATTAAATATTTATTTACTTCAGAAAAAATTATAGTGACATAGTTCTAATATAACAAGGGTAATTATCATCTTAATAAACCGGCCTGTGAAGTAGTTCTCATTGTGGTGTTTTTATATTACGGTTTTGTGGTTTTAAAAATTATTTTCTGTTTTTTTCCGATATAAAAGAGTATAATTCTTGAATTAAATATCAAATAAGGATTTCTCTCTCACACTCTCTCAGGAATAGCTCTTCATAATTCTTACTCTCTCAAGAATAGCTCTTTTTGGAGAGTTTGTACTACAAATAATTTTCACACTTTTTTCGAAGAGTTAAAGTTATAAGCTACAGTACTTATATTTAGAGGCAAGTAGCCCGTAGTTCAATACTCCCAACGTAGAACCTTTTAACTATTATTAATAGAAAATACGTATGATTTCCCCCTCTTTATTTTAAGTTAAGAGTGCCGAAATTTATTTTTAAACCAGTGTCTAAGTTCCAGTGTCTAACGAAAGTTTGAAAAAAAATTATATATTTATTTAATATATAATTTTTTTTTCAAACTTTCGTAAAAGAAGCTATTACTCTATCTTCTTTAAATTTCCTGAGCTGACATGAAAAATGTTTGTTTATTCACTGCTATATATTTTTCAGCATTAAATATTAGCTTTATCGTTTATAAGCAGTAAGCTCTTAGAAAATCTTAATACTGCATCAGAAATTTAAATTTTGAAACACATTAATCTTTTAGAAGCATTTCTATGAATAAGATAAAATATTCAACCGGCTTACAACATTTTAAAACTAACACTCTTCAAAATGTAAAATTAATGTTCCGGTAATATATAGAATAATATTCCATCCAAATGCTTCACATTAAAACAATATTCTTGAATGCAGATAACAAGTTTTGTTCTATTAAGTTAGTGATAAAAATGGTTTATTGCATTATTTGTTACAGAATATATTTTGTTGTTATACTAAAAAGTAGGAAATATTTTAACTTTTCATAGAGTATAGTGTTGCTTGTTATAATTTTTAAAACATATTCTGAATGATTAATGGATAAAATAAAAAAAGCACTCATTTCAAAGAATATTTATTAGTGTAGAAAATATGCATAGTTATTTCATGTGTTAGAAATGTTAAAAGATGAATATTTTTACTCATTTGTATAGATTCAATATTTTGCCTGTATTTCTGCATTTATTTAAGAACAAAATATTATTCTGATTAAAATTTGAAATAGTTTTTTTTTAAAATATCTTTTAAAAGAAATAAATAAAGTCACTTCGATAACAATCAAGCTAACACCAATTTTTTTTTATTGTTTTGTAATTGAAATGTCAATTGGTATTCAACATTATCATTAAGAGATTAAAAACAATTTATTTATAAAAATGCAAAAATCTTATTGAAAAATAGAATAGACTTTTTTAAATACGGAAAATGATGCAATAATGACTCTCAGTTACAAATCAAATAATAGTTAAAATAATAGATGTAATTTTTGATGTCCTTTACGCGATTGCACTGAATAAATAATAATTGAAAGCTCTTCGAGTATCTTACTTTGTTAAAAACTTAAACATAATGTTAGAATATAAAAAATTCATCATATGTATCCCATCTAATAAGAACTAAAGTATTAACGGATTCCCCATTATACACCCAAAACTAGGTAACAATCAAAATTTTGGGTCTCTTTCATGAATTTGTAACCAAAGATGATGGAGATTATATCATACGTTAGAAAAGTTATGTTGATTATATTTTGGGAGGCAAAGGAGTCTTATACATATGAATTCTTAGAAAAAGAAAAGGCGATGAATTGACAACTGTACCATGACTCGATTCACACTGATTTTCCATTCCTAACACGTGTACTTTTCAAATCCTCCCTTGTTTTTCCCCACACTAAATCAAATATTTTGTAAAAAATGAAATAGTCTTCAAATTTTGCTGCAAAAGGGAATTTAAGGGAATAAGATTTGAAACTCTTCTAAAAATCTAGTCCTTTGTGCAATTCAGAGAGAAAACGACGAATATATTTCAGTATCATAACTAATATTTAAATATATTAGTTATCTTACTGTGAGATCCATCTGATTCACAAAAAAAAATATTGACACTGATTGAAAAAAACCTCTATTACAACTACATTGATTAAAAATATATAGGAAATCTCTTAAGTAAGTGGGCCAATTAGTTTCAAGCAGTAAGTGTGACCATTTGCTTAATAATGATCAGATTTGCTGATTAAGGATTATAAATATGATAGCTGTATATAAATATGATTGTAAACATAATGCATGTTTTGTTTAAATAATTAAAGAGACAATAAAAGAAGGGCTCAAAAAAAAATTGGATTGCAATTACAATTTTAAAAATGTAAAGTTAAATTACAGTATTTGTAATAATAACGGGAGTAAAATATATAAAATATTTAACAATAAGCACTTTAATATTAATTACGAATTTATTGCTTGCGAAACTTATTAATGTATTTATTTACTTAAATGTAACATAAGTGATTATAAATACAGGATTGTTCAAAAGGAATAATCTTATTTCAAAATTCCATATTTTCAAAAAAATTAACGAACTAAAATGATAAATAATATAGGAATACAAAAGAAAAAATGTGGAAGTTTTATATTGGGAGAAATAGATGGCATTCGTGTATTCTTTGGGTAGCTTTTTCACGAAATCCATTTTAGAAGCTTTCTAATAGTTTCCTTACAGTTAGATCAGTGTAAGTGAGCCATATGAATTGATGTTAAGGTCCCTGATAAGGTTCCATACAATTTCTTCCTTTGAGAAGTCTGTTAAAGATAAAATGTATGTGCCACCATTACCCAAGAAATTTATGTGAACATTAACAACGGACTTTTGCTGTTGTACCATTATTTACCACTGACACTTTGCAATATGTTTGGTAGAAATTTACATACTGAATTAAAATTATACGTGTAACTAAAGTAAGTTATATCAAACACTTGTAAAAACATTTCCACATTTTTCTTATGTATCCTTGCATTATTTATCATATGTGTCGTTTATATACAAAAATATAGCATTTTGAAATCGGATGATTCTTTTTGAATAACCCTGTAAATGTGTAAAATATAAATATACGTAGTAATCAACATTAGCATGTTACTAATAACTTAAGGGATATAAGAAATTACCATAATATTGAAATAAAGTACTTTAATACTCATAAATTTGAAAATGGTGAATTAATTAATGTTGAGAAAGTGCCAAACACTATCAAAACAGTATGATTGAAAACTATTTTTTCAGGTTTTTAATACTATATACCCATATGGTCTTAATGTTTTAAATCTTAATAAAAATATGATTTAAATTGTTAACAAAAATGGCAATGGTGAATATTTTTATGGTTTCTGTAATTAAATTAAACTCAATGATTCTAATAAAGTTAATAATAGATATTAAAGTATTATAACATTTATTTAACTTTTTTGCTGCAACACTTGAGCATGAAGATCTACAATTTTGAATTTATATCATGATCATATAATTGATGACCAAATAGAAATGTTTAATATATAGTTGAACATATATAATTTTCATTTGTAAAATGCGATGATGTACGAGAAAAATAATATAATATTCAAACATATTTTCTAATATGGTAATAGGATAATTTCGAAAATGTATATGGAAACAGATGTTTAGTCAAAACCCTGATTAAGTCACGCTGCAGAATTATTCAGAATTAATAAAGCATTACTAAGTATCAAAGAACCACTTAACAGTCCACCTAATATTTTCCTTAATAAATAAATCACAACTCTGTGTGTAAAGTTCTTTATATTAATATTGTCTACTTATTGAAAATTTTATTTTACATTTTCACCTTGCTTTGTATCGATTGTACCATAAATGCTTTCTTTCGAAATTGTCTTAATTTTTTTTATACTCTTTCGGATTTTATATTATAAAAATAAAAGAGCTCTGATAAGTGAAATTTCCTCTTTTTCACCGAAGCGAGTTCTCTGTGATATGGATACAAAGGAAGATCTAACATTTGATTTAGACGCTATTTCTGAACCTCATTTCCCATTGGTGAAAATTATGCAGCTACGTCATATTTCTTCAACACCGTGAAGATTCCTCAACGACCCTCATGGGCATCTATTTCCAACAAAAAAGGTGTTACTTTATCATCTCTTCTATGTTCGCTCTTTGTAAAAGAAACAAAATATGTGGATATGTCATTATTTTGTAAACCTCTCATTATACAGGATTCTCTAGTACTTTCTACTGTGTTAATATTCTGTACGATTTACATAACTCTACAGAGATACTTTGGGAAAAAGGAATTTCCTCATAAATTCATCTCATCTGTATATGTTTCATATGAGTCTGAATGGACTGAACTTTTGGGTACCACAGAAAAAGTTACAGAAAATGCCAACGTCTCTTCTCTTCAAATGTATATTCGTTGATGTGTTACAGAAAAGAGTTTTAAAATGTAAAACTCAAGACTTAGTAGACTGGATCAATGTGGAAATTGAGTCAGTGCTTCATTGATAGAACTTTTATACAACCACTTAAAAATTTAACAAAATAATGTATTTGAAAGCAAATGCTGTTTCATAATTATGCAGTCGTAAGTGTTTAACATGGAGCCATGAATAACTTTAGATTCATATGGTTATCTTGTTCTTTTTAACTTCCAACTCTTACTTTGTCTATTGCTTCCTTGTATAAAATAATATGTATAATTAAGTATCAGGTAATTAAATAATGATTAAAAGGGAAAAGGCCTGAGATCTATGAATCCAACCACAACATGGAGGAATTATTGGATTAGTATTAGATTATGACCATTGTATTCATACTTTTTCTAGATATATATTTGAAAAAAATATTTAAGAACTTTACATTATTTTAATTCATTTAAGAATTTTCCAATGATGTTGAATTCCACGAGAGTTTATTTTATAGTGATAATTTGATTCATAAAAACACGAAATGAATATATAAAGAAGTGACTAAGCTAGCAAAATGAAACATACGAGATTAAGATTTCAAAACAAAAGTTTTTCTTTTATATTTGAGATAATTTTTTAAAAACTCGCCGTTAGAATATTACCGAAACGTCTTTAATTATATTTTACAATAGTTAATTAGTTTCATAAAATAAAAAAATTGTGCTCTCATTTGTATAATATGTAGTGCGTAAATTATTATTTTTTAATAACGGTTTTCAGTAAGATCCATTCTCTCAATATTCACAAATTTTAAGAAAAACAAATGTCTTCAAATAAGCTATTTGGAAAGTATGTAAATATTACTTTGATAGAAGAGGAGTGTTAAAAAATAACAGGTATTTTATTCATAAATTTCAGGTTTTAGATAATAATAAAATTTTATGAATATGAATATAAAATAATAGGAATTTACACATTTAAAAAAAAATTCAATATCTGAGTTTTATAATAATAAAAAAGTTTAATTGTACTATTGATTAACATAATTATATACTTGATAAATTCATAATAACTTAAGAAGACTGATTACGTTTAAAACATGATTTTCGGCTAAAATTTACAATTTTTTTTTATTTTACCATTTTAAAACCCAACTCATTAGCTTTCTAAAATTGCTTTTGTTTTGAGTCTAGGATAAGTAGAAATGAAATCATAACAAATACATCATAGCTGTTTAAAAAATACATCATAGCTGTCAACCAAACCGGAAGTACTACTTTTAGAACATTTAAATGACTGGAAAAGATGATTCTTCTTTATGATGATTCTTCATAATTTCACAATAATTTATGCAAAATAATATCAAATTTTTATAATCATATTTTTAATGAAATGTTCTATTAGCAAACCACAAAATTTCAGATTATTTTTCATGAATTTCTGCAAAAGTGAAGGGCAATAGGCAAACATCTCATATTGTTTACATCTGGCATTTGGTAATTGAAATGGCTCTTATAGGCTATTTAAATTACACCGTAAATCTTTTTTCAAATGATTAATTTTTTTTTATTTCTGAAATATTATTAGACGAAGCATTCTTTTTGAATTTTAAAATGGGTGGATTAAGTTGAAGTCGTAATAGGAAGCCTAAATTACACGGTAATCGATACACTGTAAATAAAAAAGTTGACTCTGATATGAATGTTACCGTTACTACAAGTGCTAAAAAACTTGATCATCGTTTGATTGATGATGATAAAATGAAGGAAAAAACAATGTCTGGATATCGTATAATAGCTTTAGACATACTAATCAGCACTTTTACTGTTTTATTGTGCCCATCATTTCCGAAATAAAATGAAGTTGGCTGAAGTCTCTTCAAAACTGACTTTATACTGTGAAAATTATCCCTTTTCTTTTGGATTTTTCACATCTAAAAAGAACAAACTGAACAATGAAGTAAATTCTAAATTTGTGTAAGCACTTTGACTTATTGGAAAAGGGTATACAGTTGAGAAAAAATTGCTGCAACTTTAAATATGCCCTTTATGTTTAGCATGTCATTTAGACAGGAAAAAAAAATTCTTCATGCTGCTGCATCTGTAGTTAAATGTTCGATAAACGTGGCGGCAGAAGCTGTTATTAAAACACAAAAATCAATTAACAAATTCATGGGATGTGGAGTGTCTCTCGATGGAACATGGCAACGTCGAGGCTACTCATCATTTAATAGTGTTGTGAGTGCAATTTCAGTTTTAACTGGAAAAATTCTTGATGCTGAAATAATGTCACAGTTCTGAAGAATTTGTAATAAGTACAAAAATATCTCAGCTTTGCCTCAGTATAAACCCGACTTTTCTAGAGCAAATCACAGTGGATCGTCAAGTGACATGGAGGTTGTTGGCGTTTATCGTATATTTGAACTTTCCGAAAGTTTACGTTCTCTTCGATACACCGATTACTACGGTGACGGTGATTCGAAGGATTTAATGCAGTTCAAGATATTTACGGCGAGGAAACTGTGAGAAAGCTGGAGTGTATCCGGCATATTCAAAAAAGAGTTGGAGCGCACCTTCGCAAATTAAAAGCTAATAGAAAAGGACTTGGAGACAAGGGCAAACTGACAGATAATTTTATCAACAAACTACAAAACTATTATGGAATAGCTATTAGATCCAATGTAGGAAGTTTATCCAATATGCAAAGTGCCACAATTGCTGCATTTGTCCACTGTTGTTCAAGTAAGGGGAAACCAATGCATGGGCAATGTCCTAAAGGTGTGGACAGTTGGTGTAAATATCAACGAGCCATTGCTTCGGGAAAACCTTACAAGGATACCAGTATGGGTCTACGTCCAAATATAATAAATATAATTAAGCCTGTGTACATGAAGTTATGCGACCAAAAATTGCTCATTAAATGTCAACATGGTCTTACTCAAAATGCAAATGAAAGTTTCAACAATGTCTTATGGTCGGTAATACCGAAAAATATTTTCGTTGAGACACAAACTTTACACCTAGGATAATACTTAGCCGTTATCCAATTTAATGATGAATGTAATGGATTACTAAAAGTTTTAGAGGAATTAGAAATAATTCCAGATCATTACACACTGAAACAATACTATAGTATAAATGAAAATCGCATCGAGAATTAAAAACGTCATTCTTTGCCTGAAATTAAACAGGCCAGAAAAATAAATCGGGCATTAAGAACGAAAAAAAAGAGCACATTAGAATAAAGAGTGTGACTTATAAATGTGGAGGATTTTAAATGTTTGTGCTTTTTTTTTTTTTAATTTTTTAGTAAAATACAAAAGTAAACTTTAATTGCTTTTCCTAGAAAACATGATTTTTTTAAAAACGTTGCTTATTCAAAACATGATTTTACAAATTGTAATTGAGATATCTATGTAAAATTTGATCCGTATATTATTCTTAATATTGTTAAGCCTGTAAACTTAGGATTTGGTTTTAGAACTGATACTTTTTAATTTAAAGGTGTTTTTTCTCGTTGTTATTGGTAAATGAAATTGGTAAAATAATGTTTTTAAAAAATTAACTGAAATTATCACGATAATCTATAAATTTTCTAGATTTAAATGAATTTCTTAGATTTTAGTTCATTGTTTTAACCTATGTCATAGATGTGTATCCCAAAAATTATATTTAAATAAATGAAGTAGAATTTTCTACTTAGGGTTTGGAGTTTGAGTAAAATTTCACCAAATTTCTGCTTAAATTCCTTAATTTATTAAGTTTTGTTTAATAAATGTAGTAGTTTTGGTCTGTTTTCATTATTTTGAGTCACAATCTTTATAAATATGTGGTGAAAATTTATTCAATTACATTTTTTAAAAAAAGTTGCTTCGAACGTAATAGGATTCCTTAAAATTATTAAGAATTTTTTTTCATATTAAATAAAGTTCTCAGATGATTATTTTAATGCTTTAAGTGGCTCAGTTTGAGATAGAAAAAAGAAAGGTTTTTTTTTTTGTCATTCCAAAATATTTTGACATGTTCTACATTTCTAAATAAGTCTGATATTTTACGTATCCTTACATTAACAATGAATAATCAATAATAGAAAAAAAAAATAAAACAAAATATGTATATTTTTATTATTAATATGAGAGCTGAAATTAATATAATATGTATTTAACTTTAAGTAAAGTAAAATTATTATAATTATTCCTTACCAGTGCATGATAATACTCCAGGACTACCCTTTTATGCACTGAAATCCCTAAGAAACGAAAAAAAAAAAAAAAAAAAAAAAAAAATACAAAAAAAAAAAAAAACATAAAAACCCAAAAAAGATGTATAAATCTTTTTCTCTGCCATTCCATTAGTGCAAAAAGGGATGCTTAGGCGCTGTAACAACGACCACAGGGAAAAACTTTCTTAACGCTACTTATCAGATTACAAATGAAACAAGACACGTGATTGAAAAGACCACAAGCAATACGATGTAAAGTATTGTAGAGGGGGAAAAGAGAAATAGATGCGATGTACAGAACAGTAAAGAAAAGATATAGGTAGTGCAATGTAAGTAATAATGTAACTATTTTTTTTATTATGGTGAGACATTTTGGTAGCAAATTGAAGAAAGATCATTTCCAAAAAAACACTCCACTTTTGTTTTATTGCATTTTCGTTTTATTTTTATGAAATAGATTTAGTTTCTTTGAAGTATTTGAGATAAATCTCTTACAATATGTTATTATTACTCTTATTATAAAATGCTTGAAACATTTTTTTTTGAAAAATATCATTTCCTTGTTTTTACATTTAGGATTTAGTTGTAAAATTTCTAGAATAGTTACAACTTTAACTTCTAAATAACGTATTTCAATTAACAGCATATAAATATTAATTATAATTTTAGAGGCTTTGCACTTTTAAGATACGTAATTAAATTAAAACTAATTAGTTAGAATTTTAATAAAATCAATTCAATAGAAACACTTAAGACTATGTATGGTAAATATTCTGCTAATTTTCTTATAAATACTACAGTTTTTTTAAAGTAAAAATGACAAAACAATTAAAAAATTTAATTAGAAAGGTAAAGACCATTAAATTAACAATTTTTAAACTGGCGTAATGCAAATAATACTTCTCAATTGTTTTTGAAAATGTATATAGATTAATAAAATTGTGTATAAGACATTCAATCTCTTTGAAAAAAAAATCTGTAATTTCAGCAAAAGTATCAAAATTTACTACAGATTATACAAGTATTCTACAGATACATGTTTAGAAAATTCAACTGTACATATAACCCTGTTTGAATGAAATCACTTATTTATTTATACAAAAAGTAAATGTGCAACACAAATATCTAAGTATTTGCTTATTGGGAATTAAAGTACAGTGAAATCTTATAAATCTTTTATTTTTATAAAATAAATGGAAAGTGGAGTCATCAGTAACTTAAAAAATAAATTGGAAAAATCTATAATGTAAATATATTTTTCTACGAGAAAAGCGAGCATTTTCAAGTGAATTCAATTCTGGAATGATATAAAGATCATTTTGCATTCTTCAAAAGTTTTCTCTTTGAGGAAAAGTAATTTTATATAAGTTCATATTTTAATAATTAGATTTTTTAAATAAAAATATAGATAAAATAAAGTTCTGCAGTTCCATGAAACATATTTATTGCTCTATCAATTTCGCTGTGATGTAATTAAATGTCTTTTATCACGTACATATGTATTCAAGATATTTTTATATAATACATTTAGACTTCATGAATGTACACTAAAATAACAGTCAAAAACCACAAGCTCTTTTGATGTTTTGTGATGAAAATCAACTGATAACTTTATCTGATCTTTTTCTTCCCTTATTTTTACCAAATGATATTCATGTCAGCAACGCAAAGCACAGGAACACCTAGAATTGTACGGATAACTTTATTTATCCGTATAAAAATATTTTACTTCGCAAAATATTACATATGTAAAAAAGAAAATAAAGTGTGGTGAAACAGCGTGGATTGGAGATACTATGATACAATTCTAAAACAAGTAGAAATAAAAGAGATCTTAAATGTAAACAAATGACAGGTTGTATATTACGCGTGTATATTCATTAATTTAAGCAGTAAATTCATCATAAATTTTGTTCAACCTAAACTACTTTGATAGATTAATAATAACAAAGTGATTTTAAAATATTACTTCATAAGATATTGGATTGTTTGCGATTCAGATCAAAATTCAGTTTTTCCTGGATTTGAAGTATTTCTTCCTTAAGCAGTATTGAACCAATAAAATTAATCCTTTCATACTTTTGTATATGATACATTTGAAATTAATTAAAAATGGAACATTCGAGCCAAAGAAAAACACCTCAACTTTATTTTCCATTTTTCGACTTATATTTTTCATAGCTACTCTATGAAATACAAGTAAATAATTATAAATGCAATTATTATACAAAAACAATGAGTTTCATAAATATTACATCTCACATTCTAACCGAAATGAAGATTAATTCACAGCTAGGCAGCACTGAGAATAGCAGGACAACATGCAATTATTTCATGTGTCACATAACACTAGAGATGTTATTCCAACTTTATTGTTTGAAATTAATGTTTGAAGGTCAAGATTAAGATAGTTCACCTATTCTGTAATTTAACCATTTTCATAATTAAGCTATAAATTATGGCCAATTTCGAGAGAGTATTTGAGGGTAAATTAATCTAAATAACAGAAATTATTATTTAAAATCAGCCGATTTGAACAATATACTGCTTAGTTTAGCTATATATTAAACTAAGAAGCAGATTCGGGTAAGGATTGAATTGCCTATTAATGTCATTTATATATATATAGTTCTACATCTCCTTTGTTTCTTTACGAGAGTCTTGAGTATATTTTTCTATTAATTTAATTTAATTTTTTATTTTTATTATTGAACTTTTCTATCACTTTTCTTAGATAATTTTATTCCCTTCTTTTGAAATACATATTAAATATATATAGAAATATATATTTTTTGATTCATATACCTTTTTTTAGAGAAATCTATTTGTTTATTATTAAGTGAATTCAAATAGGGAAAGTTTGTGACCATAGGCTAGTTTTAATCTTCAATTACTTCTTAAATATAAATTTGTTAAGAGTATTCATCTTTTTCCTTGATTATTGCATTTAATAGAGCGAATTGATCTAATTTATTTTCCATTTCGTTGCCTTACTTCTAATACACACACGTTCAGGCTCACTCCTCATATTGAAAAAAGTGAATAGTTATAAATATCATTAAATTTCAAAAAAAGGGGAAATAAATGGAAATAAAAGAAAACAAAAGTTAATTAAATCTAAACAAGGTTGATAAATTAAAAATTAACATAAAAATGTAATTTTAACATAAAAATTAACAAAAAAACTAAATTATAAATACAGCAATAATCAAATAAATTTAAAAGTAAAAATATAGTAACTTAAAATTTATAGAACTTTAAAAAAGTAGAACTTAAAATAAATGGTAAAAGTAGACATGGTTTTAATCTTAAATTCTTAAATAGCAAAAAAAAAAAAAAAAAAAAAAAAAAAAAATAGTTCCAGTAAGCTATATAAAATAATTGCCTACTAGGAGAAATAAGAAGTAATATTTGACATTAAGAAAAACACTTTATAAATTATAGCTAATATTAAGAAAACAGGTAAAAAAGCAGTAAAAATGATATCCACAGAAAGAATATTAATTATTGAAAAATATAAAAGAATGCAATATAACATAATATATGCTGTATCAGACTTCAGACAGTTTAAACAGAGCTTTATGTGTATAGTTCCTCTTAAGTTTATGTTATAATATGGTTATAGAACCAAATAAATGATTTAACAACTTTAAATATTAGAATAAGAAAGACATTGCATAATAAAAATTATTAAAAATAAAAGTGATTTCAAAAGTATGTATCTATTTTTAATACATATGTTGCGGTGGATAGTTCAGATTAAATAAATTGTAAAATAAATTAGCAAGAATGGACTGTCTTAATTTTCATAAAACTAAACGATATTTATTTCTTTAGGCAACGATGTGCATTCAAATAGATACACCATAATATATGATCATCATACGTTCACTTCACTAGTCAAAAATTACATTCGAACAACTTTTACAAAACAATTCAACCAAGGATGCCAACAACAGTCAAGAAACTAAGCTAATTATATCAAGTTGCCAACATATGACAACTCTACTTAAAAATATATATTTAAAATAGACATTACATTTAACAGACTCGGCGGTTTCCGTTCAACTCTCTGGGGAAAAAAAACTATTTTGACACAAGAAAGCGCCATCTAGTGTCGTGTACAATATATGAATGTATATACTCGTATAACTACACATGTACTCATTGTCATAAAAATCTTCTCACCAAGAAAGAGTTGTCAGAATAAAACGAGATTTTGCGAGATTTAAAAACGAGATTTAAAATGAGATTTTAAGTAACTGATTACATAATTAAAGCAAAATGATCAATTATTACAGAAAAAATTATAAATGAATGGAGGTTTCAATATCCTGTTGGGTCACCTCCAACATGAAAGCATGATGTGATACTGTCGGGCATTGAGACATACAAGTTCCGTATGATGTCCTGCGACATCTCGTTCCACAGTTGCTGTAAACACGCCTTCAATTGAACCAAACTCTTAGACTGTCCAACTCGCCATTCTAAATTATCCCAAATATGATCGATCAGTGACAAATCTGGGGATCGAGCAGGCCATTAAAGGGTGAAAATGTAGAGGAGGTAATTCTGTGAAACTCTTGGTGTGTGGGCGAGGATTGCCCTGTTGAAAAATGGCTCCTGAGAACCCTGCAATGGAAAGCAACACATGCAGCTGTAGAATGTATCTCTGGGCTATCATGGTGCCGTGGATCAATATTAGGGTTAACGATGTGTCGGAAATGCTCATTTAGCAATGTTTACTTATGAAAAGAAAGCGAATACAACACCTCGAATACAATTTTTCCTCGCCAAGATCTGACAGTATAAATAAAGCGCTACCGCCAATAGCTGATGGTATAAATTACGCACCTGAGTCTTCAAACAATACAATAAACCTACCTACAGTAAAAATAACTACGATTTGCGATGAAATTGAAGAATTTCACAGTTTTTGGGAGCATTTTGAAAACTGCGTCGACAAAAATGAACGTTTATTGCTTATTGACAAACATGTTTTCTTACAAGAATATTTAGATGGAGAGGCAAAACGACTAGTTGATGGAATAAATATAGCTACAAATACATATACAACAACAAAGGATATTTTAAAATTGAAATATGGCAATGAGGATAAAATAAAATAAACTCATCTCGATTATTTAGAAAACCTAATACCTGTTAAAAATCCATCTCCACCAGCATTAAATGAGTTATATATCGATTGTAATAGACGATTACGAGCATTGAATGCCTTAGGCGTAAACACACAATTATACGGAAGAATTTTGGCTCCAAAAATACACCATGCCTTTCTACATGATATGTCATAATTGGGTTGTATACGCCAAACGTGAAAACTTGTCTGAAGACGACATTACAAAATTGATGAAATTTTTAGCCAAGGAAGTTGAGAGACCAGTTGCTGTAAATAATATTAAAGGCTTACTTGTTTCAGAATATTCTATAAAATCCTCTTTAAAAAATTTCAATATGCGTTCTAAACCAGTTACTAAAGGGGAAAAAGGTTTCTCCCTTTTGCCTTTTCTGCGAAACTGCCGAAAGTTGCAACTCTGTGACGGACATAGACGCACGCATACAAAAATTGAAGGCTACCCAAAGATATTTTCTGTGTACTAACCTTGGTCACGCCCGAAAAACTGCTATCATGAAGACAAATTCTGCTGTCCCAAATACAAGAAAAAACTCCAACTAGGGAGTAGTCTGCGACTGCATCTACAAACAAAATTGATATATTTAAGTCCAATTTTATTCATTTTTAAACTGCGCGAATTTCCTAACAGGTCGAACTAGGTTTACAAAACTTACACTTTACCTTTTGGATGGTGGAAGTCAATGTAGTTTCGTTTCTTCTGTCCTTGTAAACAGTTTGAAACTTAGTTATTTCCGACCAGATGTTTGGAACTTCAAATTTTCGAATCTCCATCTAGTTTTAGCCAAACGAGAAGACAAGTTCAATTTCAGTTATCAAGCATCTGGGACAAATCTAAAGTCAACATTATTGCATTCGAAAGCCTCAACAAGTATGCATCACATCCTCCTCAACCAACTGAAGTTTCAGGCTTCGCGAAAATTAAACGACTGAAGCTAACGGACCCAGATGATTCACTGTCGAACTTACCAATTGAGATTTTAATCGGCGCAGATTTTTGTGTGTATACTTAGTGGACCTCGATCACACGCAACAGTTTTCTTCATTCCTACAGCTCATACTATTAATGTGGATACACAACCCCTTTATTACTGGATGGACCCCCTCCTAGTCCATCTTTTGATCCTGCATACCCACATACGTCTCCGTGATTTAGGTGTATGTATAATCCTCTTCGAGTAACACTCTACCTTTTGGATACTGAAAGGACGTCAAGCTATAAAGCAGGTTCTTCACAAATGCCTATCTTGCAAGCTGTCCAGGGCGAAATGTGAAAAACCGATTGAAGCTCCTCTGCCTTCTGAAAGATTGTGCCCTCTGCTCCATTTACTACATAAGGAATTGATTTTGCTTGATCTGTGAATATATGCTGTTTGAAATCAAGAGACACAGCCTACATAGCACTATTTATTTGTGCAATAACAGGTGCCTTACACATTGAATTCGTGTCAGATCTTACAAATTTCTCCAAGCTCTTCAATGATTTGTTGATTGTAGAGGACTGCCACACACAATCTATACTGGCAATGCAACTACCTTTCATGCAACAAATAAAGAACTGGTCCTATTAAGGCAAGCTTTATCATCAGCTAAATTTCAACAATATTATGCCCAAAATGGTATAACTTGAAAATTTATCGCCCCACGAGCGGCTTGTTGAAACTACTGGCTGGTGTGAACGCCTAATAGGAATTAGCAAACAATGTCTGCGAATTAGAGCATTTTTAGACGTGGAAAGTCTGACCATTGTCCTTGTTGGAATAGAAGCCGTTCTCAACAGCCGATCATTAGTCTACGAAGAAGGAAAAGATGACAGCTCCACAGCCTTAACACCAGCTCATTTCTTGACAGGACGAAAACTAACGGCCATTCCATCCAGCCCGGATAATGACACAAGACTTAAGAGAATTTACAAGCTGCAGCAGGACTTACTTGACTGTTTCTGGAAAAAATGGTCAAAGAAATATTTGCTTCAACTGCGATCTTTTTATCAAGTTCGTAACCAGGAAAGTCACGTTAACGTCCGCGTTGGCAATATCGTGCTCTTGCAAGATGTCCGACCACGGCATATGTGGAAGAAGGCCAGAGTGATGGACTTACACCAGGTACGTGATGGGAAGATAAGATCCTACGAATTGAGGGTTAATGATCGAAATTTAACCCTCCCGGTATCTCTGGTCATCAATCTCGAGGTTGACCAGGCTGGGAAGGATGTAGGAAACGAGACAATATCAAATATTTTTGTTGCGTAATTGGCAACAGTGGTAAATAGTTAGCTATGTTTTGAGAAGAATAAAGTGATGTGTTGATACTTTCAGTTTAATTTAATACCGACAAGTCCACACACAGCCCATACCATCACACTAGTTGTGGGAGTTGTTTCCCGCTGTACAGTGAAGGCAGGATTAAGTCGTTCCCCATAGGGCCTCCTCACGCGTACATGATTGTTATCACTGCCCAAATTGAATCTAGATTAGTCGACCTGATTCCATTCGGTTGCATTCCAATCCCTTCGAGCGAGGCACCACTTCAAATGGAGGCGATGCTGAGTATGTGTCAATGACAGTACGGGTAATGTTCATCGTGATAGCAACTGTCTTTCAGCCAGGTTAATTGCGATGGTACGGACTGACACTGAGGCCCGTAGTGAAGATGTTACTTGTGTATGGATGGAGGACAATGAGACATTTGGTGCTATGCGTGCGTGTCGTATGATTTTTCGTATGTGTCGTATGATTTTTGACTATTGGCCCGTCAAAAGTGTCCTGAGCATGGTTGCCATGTAGCACACCTCTGTCTTATCCACTGGTCCCAACACCACCTCACAGTCAAAACTGTCTAGGTGACGAGCTACTCTCCAAGCTGACCAACCAGTTTCCATCATTCAAATGATACATTCCCTCTCGAGCTCTGACAGCTGATTACATTGTCTCCGAGTGTGGTGTAATGACATCTCTAATAAAAAGCGTCTCTCTGCAACAGATTAAATACACGCAAACAAATTCTGCTTACCTGTTTTATATTTTTTGGACAACGATGTTAAACACCCTCTGGTGGAATTAAGCAATGCACAATCAAGCCACGTTTCTAATCATTTACATATCTGTCTAACACGTATCTTCATGCCAAATTTCGTAACAATCCCACTCTTCTTGGTGCGCAAATATTTATGGCAATGTATATATATATATATCCAATCACATAGGCATATTCTTTATATACCGCGTCTACCATTACATTCCTATTATCTATTTAATTTTAAATATTTGGTTGCTATTTAAAATTGATAAAAATAGAAAATCGTTGATTTGTATATCAGTTTTGAAAGTCACATTTGTAACACATTTCTTTCTGTATTTGTGATAAATGAGTTAAAATATCTTTCATATTTGTAAAGAAATTCTTTTCAGTTTCTTTTTATTTATTTGTATTGTTATTTAATTGATTATTTAACACAAATTATAAACAAAAAGCTGTATGATTGTTAAATAACATGGGATTGCCTATGATTAATAAGTAATAAATCAATAGGAAACGAATTTTATAAAAAATGCTTTACACAGATTGAGAACTCAGATTTATTCTTTATTATCTAAGTGTTAATATTTTTTTCTTAAAATTGAATAAAGAATACTACATTTTGTGATATCAAATAAGTCTTCAATCACATACAGCTATTTGGGAAATTCACAAATTAATACGTAAGCCATAACATTGTCAACTGATTTATTCTCACTGTTAAAATACTTCTGTTTTTGACTTATTCTTATTTTCGTATTTTCGTTAGAGCCGAAATAATGTTATAAAGTTTTAATACTGACATTTTATAGTACTTTTACCCATTTCGAATAAAAAGCTTGAGTTCAATATGAACGAAAATATATGTAGAAATAAATATGCTTTAATTTCCTCCTTGATTTCACTGTTTTTTAAATATATTTCGTGTGTAAAGAATGTGAATTTGTGACATTCAGAAGCCAATATTAAAGTTGTCGTGTATCCTAACTGATGATAATTAATTACTCTTATTGTCGTAAAATGGGTGGAGATTTTTATTACATAAGTATTATTACTATTTCCACGGACATTGTAATACAACTTATGAAATAAAATCTTTTCTATTAAAAAGAATATTCTAAAAGTCTATTTTTGTGAATGATGTTTCAGATCTCTGAATGATCCTTTCATTATGAAATGGCTGGGAGATTAATTTTGCGATGCTTGTTCAAAACAAAGCCTCACAATATTTCTGTCGTTTGGATATAACTGATATAATATTTTAAGCTCTGGATTCCTCGATTACTATGGATACAGCATTTGCAGTGGTAAGAGATTAGGTGCGGGCGTGTTTTGAATTCTCAGGAGTTCCGACTATTGTAATGTCAAGTCTTGATCTTATCCTCAAAGTTTATGCGCCTTAAAAATGTCATCTGACTTTTGTCAAAGGATACAGCCGTATTTTAACCGTCTTCTTGGTTGGAATGGGAAGATCTCCTCAAATGAGCCTAGTTATTTACGTGTAAGTCGTCATAAATTTCTTAAGCTACTCCTTCAGTTTAACGCAGAAAGTATAAAGTAAATTATACATTTATGTATGAAATAAAAACAAAAATTGCATAAAAGTATCCAAGAAAGTATGTTTATTGTTCTATTTTATGTATATTTAAGATATTTGAAATATTTGTAATTACTCTAATTAGCATATTCTATAGTAATTATTAGTAATAAATGATTAATTACGCTAAGATAACAGTTCTCATTTAAATCAATATTACATTTGAATGAATAAAATTGGTAAACACATACTATATAACATGCAGAAAATTGATCCGTTCTAGTGAAGAGGAATACATTATCATTAACGAATTTTTGCTCAGAATTTTTTAAAAATGATCTGTTCTTTTTCTTCATAATATATCGAAATGTTATTCGTAGTATATGCAACAATGTAGAAATGTCATACGTAATGTAGTCCGCAAGGTTATCATAAGTATAAATTAAACACATTTGAAACTCCGAATTATTCAGATGAATAAAAATTGTTGTTTGAAAAAATTTTCAGCTTACACTCTCACTTCTCATTTGTATCAACATCAAGTTTTTGGCATACAGCCAGCTGTTTTGAATAATTGTTCCTTAAAGTATTGCTATATTTTAGGAACAACATTTCTATTATTTAGTTATATCTATTAATCACTTATTGAAGAATTCGTTTTTAACTAGAAAAATATTTTTCACCTCTTTTTCATAATAATTTTCATAATTATCCAGATACAAGATTTAAAAAGAATGTTTCAATACCAATTTTGATTGATAATGGTAAATGTTTTTGAAGAATTCTGTTCTATGAATATACAGAGAAAAAAGCATTTTTAATTTGTATCGCAATTTGCAGCAATTCCTATTAAGGCACATTATTTATTCAAAAACTTCTGGGAAATTATTTTACTGCAAAATAATTTCCCAGAAGTTTTTCAATAATGTATTGATTGTTTTAATTTAAATGTTTTAATGTAATTTTAAAGCTATATTTAAAATAAAATATCTCCTCTTGAATCAGAATTAACTATACAAAATTATCACCAATAACATTAAAAACTACGCTTTTTCATTATTTAGCATTTAATTAAATAAAATCTTAGTGATATACCTTCGAGGTAATTCATTAAAATTACTTTTGTGTAAATAAAAACTTGAAGTATTAATCCTTTTATAAAGCAAATTTTCTTATTAAAATGCATAAATTAACATTACAAGATCAGTTATAATTTATTTCCTATAAAATATTGTTTACTATATTTTAAAGAATGGTGAATAGTTAAGAAATAATTAAGAATAATTTGTAAATTTTTAATCTTTATAAAATTTTATAATTAAGTATACACATTTTTTTTTTTAAAAAAAAGCTGATGTTAAACAAAAATTATTCTCAATTTCTAACATGAAATTAAAAGTACGAATGTAAAGCAAATTTTGAGTTGAAATGTAGAAATATAAAAAATACAGTTTTCTTTAAGCTTGAAAACTATTTAAAGTTTTATCATAAAAATGCAATTCTATTCATACAATTCCACTTCTATACAAAAAAAAAAAAAAAAAAAGACATGTAAATCTCCACGAAATATTTCAAACCATTCAATGTAATAAATGATGAAGGCAAACATATCATTTTATTAATAATTGCTTTCGAAGAAATACCGTATGTATTCTATTTGAGATAAATATTGAAATGAATATTACCTTAGACAAACATATAATATGAAAAAAGGCAATAATAAAAGATCCTTATTGCTTCTTCGAAAGATGAGAGACATAAAAACTATGTAAATTGAGGTATGAATCTAGATATAAAAATTTTATGACTCTCAATATATACTAGGACAGAAACTTTAAAGTTCAGGAAAAGGCAATAATTGTTATGTGTGGTAGGATTTATTTGTAAGACTATTTTTATTCTTTAAATAAATGACAACTCTTTATAAAATTAAAAAAAAATGGATAGTACTTTAGTAAGAAGAAGTTTTCTTTATTCTTTTACCATAGTATACTACCTAATTAAAGCATATGCTTAATTTTTTATAAGAGTTTATTATTTTAGTGAGATTCTATTTCAAATGCATAAATTTTGGTTAATTACTTATCCATATTTTCTTAGCAAAATTTTGGAATAAATAAACTTTGGCTAATTACTAATTCATATTATTTTAGCAAAATTTTTGAATTAATTAATTTTGGCTATTTACTAATTAATTAATTAATTTTGGCTATTTATTTATCTATTAATTAATTACTTTGGCTATTTACTTATCTATTAATTAATTATTTTTGGCTATTTACTTATCTATTAATTAATTAATTTTGGTTATTTACCTATCCATAATTTTGGCTATTACTTATCCACATTTATTTATCCATTTACTTATCCCTAAGTAAATGAATTTTAATTTGCTTTATTTTTTACAATATTAATTTTTTGATATGTTATTCTAGTTCTATTGTACAATATAATCTTAATATCTTAGAAATAAACATGCAGCTTAAAAACAGCATGTTTACATTTCTTTACTAAATTTAACATGCATTTTTAACCTTTGAAAATTGGTATGACTATTATTTATTTGCTGCATTTTTGTTTTTAGTTAAGTAATTAAACTTATTACTTGTTCAAAAAAATATTGCTCAATAATTTTCCTCTTCTTCTACATAATGAATTAAATAATACGTAAAATGCTTGATTCAAATGGATAATATGTTTATTTCTTGTTTAGTAAATTTTTTTTATTTACATTTATGCAAACTAATAGTAAAAGAAGAGCATAATTTCTGAAGTCGATAAGTTAAGAAAACTAATCTGACTGATGTAAGATAAACATTACAAAATGAGGGCATATACCTAGTATATAAAATAATGACATTTATAAACAAAAACTTTCATTATTTTAGCGAAATAAAGAATAATTCTTCAATTTACTTCGTAGACATACCTCAGCATGGAATATAAACAGTAACAATTATGCGAAATATCTTAGATTCATGAGAACAAAAATTTATAAAAGTCATTACAACAATGTGCCTGGTCTTTTTGTGTTTCTGTATCATTTTTGAATCAATACAAAAGACCACAAAAGATTTTGTGGTCATTAAAGTAACAATGAACAATTCAACATCCTTATTCCTTTATGTGTGTTCTTATACCTTTACCTCCTTATTGTACTCATAATTTTTTTCAAATAATTGAACAAGAGTTGTAAAATTACTAACATAAAAGATGTTCCACTCATTTAAATGGTTCTGGAAATAAAGGAAAAATACATGTTAGAGGTTTCAGTAAAAATAAGTCAAGATGTTTTGCTTGAAATGAATATTTTACTTCAAAAATCTTCAAAAATCAATCTTTTTGATTAATCATTTATGCTTAAAATATTTCATTTAATTTGAAAGTAATACTCAATAACGTTTTGTTAATTCATTGTTTCTCAAAATACAATGGATAAATTGGATAATAAGAGCGCAATAAATCTGATAAATTCAAAGAAAAAACTATTTTTGGAAAAAGTAAAGACATTTTAATTTTAAGTGTCTTACATATTTAAGAACAAACTTTCTGCTTTATTGTGTAAGACACTTGATATTAAAAAGTCTTAAATTATTCAAAAAGAGCTTTCTGTGTAACATTAAAACTTACAGATAAGAAAGAAATAATATAAATAAAAAATGTGAGCTCAGTCAAAATGTTCCTATATTTATACTATTTTTAATTTGATAAGAATTACCATTTATACGAAAATTTAAACGAAACAAAGAATGTTAAATGTTTGATATGATAATGAAAGTAAAAATTCCGTTTTGCATAAAACATCTATTAAATTTAAAGTAAAAATTTTTGTATTGTCCAAATAATATATTGATTGATAAAAAGAGGCCTTTATTCAAGTATTTAAAATAAATTGTGCGCGTGAAAACCTGGAATTGTCGTTGACTCAAATTGCAACATAACTACATTGTTCAATCTATTTTGAGGCTGTATTTTAAAAATATGTTTAAGTTTTCTGTTTATTTAGAGGTTGATGCATCAAGATTCATACAGCACTATTAGAACATTTTTTCCCTCTTATGATATATTCAGAAAATTTATATTTAAAATTCAGAATTTTGTAAAGACCCAAGTAATTATAAATAAAACATTACTGAACTGCTTTTCAACTATCTTTAATTAAAAACAGTTTTATCACATAACAATTCTTTTAGTTCAGTAATGTCCTTTCTATACATATACATATTGTGTAATATTTCTCTACATTATATACATCATAGTCATTATACAGCAAGTTGTCTTATAGATCAGGCATCAAATAAAGTTTTGCGAAAAACCGATGGTGTTTCAATAAGCGAGGAACTTATAATTACTTAGTAATATTCAAAATATTTTTGAATGCATTAATAACATTCGTCTTTTTTATAACATATTATAGAAAATAATATTATCTAGATTGAATGGATGTATTTTTATAAATGTTTTGGAATGTCTTAAAAATGTACTAGATTAAGAAAGACATCTATACTTAAGTACGATAAATATGTGAACGATTTCAAATTTTTAAGGAGTAGCATTGAGTTTTATGATTCCGGTTTTGTAAATTATAAAAAATTATCTTCCAGTTACATTAATTTTTGCTCTGTTGTAATATATTTCCCTATTATAGTATTTTTAAACATTAGATAGTATTTAAAACGTATAATATTTTTCATTCTGTAGGTGAAAAATTTCACTGTTTTCTTAAATACATATATATTTTAAGTATACATGCTATATATAATAGACAGTTTCACTCATATTCCTATTAGTCAAATTTAAGTATTAAATAATTTTAGACATGTTATTTTAGTAACCGAAATCTAAACGATATATTTACATTTCTTTTCAAGAGATTGAGAACATGAGCGATACATATGTTTAAATGAACTATGCATATTTGACAGTTATCTTCCTATATTTGTTTTGATAACTTTTCTACTCGTACAAAATTTCTGTAAACCACTTCATTATCTATATCTTTAAAAATATTTTAAAGAATCTCAGGAATATTTAAAGTGCATTTCAGAATTATGAACATCTGAAATGCTTTTCGGAAGTCACTTGAAAAATTCTTTTTTTTAGTGTTTCAGATGATTTCATTCACAAGATTATTCCAGGAAAAAAATTTGTTACTTTAATTAATGCGCCAGTAAAAGCATTATTAAATTATTTTATTTACTTAACTTGTTCAGAAAATCTTTAATTACAAAAGCTAATATTTTCCTTTGAATCGCAGCATCGGCTATAATTAATTTGTTTAAAATCGAAAATTGCTCAATTCTCCAAGAATGGTTAACTTGACTAAATATTCGTAGAATTTCTGTTTTAATTGAAATTTATTAAATTTAGTTTATGATATTTAGTATAAAAATAAGAACATAAGAATAAATTTTAAGTGTATGGGTTTTAAGAAATATTTAAAAGGGAATATTATGTATGCCTTTTTGTTTTATAATGATATGTGTTCTTGAATGGTTTATTCATGTTTTGTTAACGTTTTGATGTATACATACTAAATATTTTCCATGTTCAGTAATTGACAACAGTGTTGATAAATTTAAGTATGCATTCACTTGTTGTATTTCAAATTTGTCTTTAAACTTTTACTTTATGCTGTATTAAAAGGAAAATAAATAAATAAAAAATAAAAAAATAAATAAATAAATAATAATAATAAAAAAAAAACCTCAAATTCTGTAAATATTTGAGTAATTTAATACTTTTATCGATAAAAAAAAGTAATGAACTAAATTCAAAAAAAAAAAAGATGCATTACTTAACAGATAATATTTTAAAACACTATCAGAAATTTTTGATATATGAATGATTTTTTTACTTTATATCGGATTAGTTCTCATTTAATATGTTAGATTTTATCCGATGATGGATTACCATGCGTTATCTCAAAAGCCAATATACATAAACATTATAGATTTATGTTGCTTTTTGTTAAAATCTATTTCAATATTTTCTAAAAGAAGTCTAAACATATTTCCTTTTTCTGTGACAATAAATATTTTTAGAATGAGTAATATGGAAAAGGTATGGAGTGCCATTTAAAATAAATATTACTGCACATACAGAAAGGGGTTAGAAATAAGGATAAAAGTGAGGGAAAACAAAATAACATACATAGAAATCTATTTCACTTATTTGAGACCAATTCATAATAAAAGAATCTTATATATTTGAAACAGAGAAAGCATATTTTTTGGTTTTCATATATCATAACTTTTTAAAGATCATTAGCAATAAATTCATTTCTGAATTATTTTAGGAAAAAAATATGGTATAGAAAACAAAAGACTCCCGGAATAACAATCAATATCTACAATAAGACGAAACGTATATACTAATCGGACAAGAGAAGAATTTTTAAGGTTAGAATAGTAAATCGAGAAAAAAAAGCGACTCATAGTCCCCAGTTTCTTTAGATACAGGATACTTTGAGGAAAAAATGAATTGAAAAGATAGTTCTGATGTTTTTGATATACTAAATCTGCCGAGATTTCCTGTCCCCCGATGTCATAGTGTGGAAGTTTCTAAAGGGGTACTAACTCAGGTGACGACCTCATCATTTGAACAAGATTCATAATGAAGAGCTCCGTAGTCAGTAACCCTAGTTTTGCTTCTAAAAGAGACGTTAAAAAGAGATAAAGATGTCTTTGATATACTTTTTAATTTACAATGAGTTGTTACTATTAAGTATAAAGTATATAAAATGAAGCGCTTCGGAGAAACAATTGTGCTCTGAGCTTAAAAATATAGTATATAGAGGATACCTCTCCTCCTAACTTGATAATGATGATAGTTATTGGCTTAACCGAGATGCCTTTATACGGTAAAGTGATTATGATTTGCATGATCAGATCGGTCACAATGTCACCTGGCCGCGACCTGCCGATTCAACAATCCCGTCTCGAAAACGTAAAATGCTTCCTTCATAGTATTGCATTTTGACTAGCCAGGTAATTATATAACTATAAATGTACCATATACCATATTCTCACAAGTTTTATATGATGTCGTGGAAAATTCATTTCAGTAAGAAAGTTTGAATGGATATTGTGACAAATGTTAGGGTCAGAATAGTTTTCATTGCATATTTATCTAAGCACTCAGTTCAATAAGAGCCTACTCAGTCAATTTTCATAGGTTTGTCTTTTAACTGGGTAATAAAATAACCTGTTAAGTGGGATATCGTTGAATGTAATATTTACTAATAATACATGAACCCTTCAATTGTACAGCGCAACAGGGAATTAAATCAATGGTTTTTGACTTCTTTGAAAATTATACCTGATATCTTTTGGCTTAAGAAATCATATGCACTATAAATAACTCCCAAATAGAAAGCCAACATGTTATTAAATGCACATTTTATTAAGAATGCAAATGGCTTAAGAAGTCATATGCACTATAAATAACTCCCAAATAGAAAGCCAACATGTTATTAAATACACATTTTATTACGAATACAAATTACAAATAAGCTCTCAATTTCATGAACTAGTTGTGATGTACAAATAAAATTTTGGAGGTGTGTTTGCACATCTGAAAGATGACGTCTTTTCAGATTTCGTTCTATACTAATAAGAGTGGCATTGATTAAGCAATATGGACATGCAAATCAAATTTGCTTTAAACACTTGATGTATTCTAGGTAAGCGTTATTTATCTTTCTGACTGCTCTTTGAGAGCTAGAATTTGAGCCAAGAATGTCTTTAAGGAGACTAAAAAGGCAAAATCTTCAGAGCTTATTGTGTCAGAAAAAGACCATGAGACAGGGCTACGAAATATGGATTTCCTTTTATATCTTTATTATACAAACACTTGGAAAGGATGTATTTATTTTCTGTGATTGTTGGCAGTAGTGGTAACGCGAAAGGACGGTCTGAAGGACACAGATATCCTGCAGCTCATGGACCACAAGTGAAAGAATGTACCGCTATATTTGTCACATAACTCTGCCTCATATTACAATTGCAGCAGATATTCGAACTTTTGTTGGCTTCTGAGTGATGCAACAAATTGTAACGATTTAATTACACGAGAGTCTGCTACGATCCAGACACTCTTTAGCATTCATTGTCTAACTGTAAATCTCTGCGATTTCACTAGTGTCCCGCTAGAGCTCAATGGAATGTAGAGTGGAGGTTTGTTGAGTTTTCAGAATAGACCATTCTATATTGATGCCATTGATATCCGTAGTTCGCTTAGAAAGTCTAGAGAAGTGCTTGAGCAGAGCTATTTGAAGCGTAGACTCATCAGAACTAGTGGTCTGGAAAAAATATCCTTTGACATTAAGATCGAATTTATTTCAAGCACCTTAGCAGCAAATATTGTACACCAGATTGACAATATGCAACCCGCATGGAACTTCATTTCACAAAATGACATACGGTAACTGTACGACAAAATTCCAGCACGTCTTCATGCTTGCATTCAAAATCGTGGCAACTACAGCGATTATTAATGTACCTTAATTTAAAATTTGAATTGGCTTTTCTTGTGTATACTTTAAACTGTGAACTTCTAATTGTGCTCAAATAAATTGCTACTTAAGAAAAATGCCTTGCACAAATAATGTTTACTTAAACAAATTTCTTATTGGTTTTGGGATTTATTTTTACTAGTGAATGCATTCCTTTTTTGTATTTGAAGATCATAATCTATGCTATTATATCTCAATTACTTTCTTCTTTTCCAAGAGCAGTGATGCATTTAGGTTCTGTTAATTTTATGATAAACATTGATGTTTTATTTTTTGATTCTCATAATCAAAATAGTGTTTTTAATTACCTAACTTTTTTATTTATTACTTAGTTGTTATTCAGAAGAATTGTTAATAACTCACTTGAAAATTATTACATCGAATTCTAATAAAGTAATAATTCTCTCAATTACTAATTTTTACAAATTATTTCCTATGATGCAATTTGTACTATTATTATTAGTTTTGTACTATTATTATTATTATCAGTTTCATATAATTATAATCGCTAAGAAAAACAAGATGAGTGTCTAAAATTAGTAGTTTATGATAAAAAAAACTTTAAATTCTTCAGTATAAGTACTGTTTTGGAATGTTTTTTACAACAATGGATGCATCGTTACTTTAATAAAATAGCATATAAACATTAGTAATCGAGAATATGTATTTATTGTAAAATGTATACAGTTAATAATCCACTTTTAAAATTTATTAGAAACTTTTAAGATAATTATTAAAATTTATTAGATACTCTTAAGCTAATTATTAAAATGTATTAGAAACTTTTAAGCCAATAATTAAATTTTAAATACTAAATGAAATGTATAACTATTGCTTTGATTCTAAAAAGGAAAAAAAATAACCGTTTTAATATTTATTTTACTATAAACTTAAACACATGCAATTTAAATAAAGTCTGATTTAGTTTACCTATTACCTCTAGTATTTAGTTTCATTTGTTTTATCCACTTAACATTTAGCCTCATATTTATCACCTTACTCAGGGATCTCATCAATTTATCACGGTCGCAACGATTCGAGGCTAAATACATTCTTTTTAATTTTCTGCACGTTATTATCATTCACATCTCTGACATATCACTGTTAGTTTAACCCTTGTAAAACTTTCAAATTGGATAAATACAGGACACAGTAAAATTAAACATAAAAACTATGAAAATAAATTTTGAACGTTTCTGTTCAATGTCATCTTTTACTCTTCCAACTTTTAATACGTTAATTTGAATGTCTGTTTTCGATTTTATGTAAATGCACTTTTACTGTTCACTGGAGCTCTATTAATTTGCCTCTCCCCTGCTGCCTTTTGAAAATATCCCTCAAGCATGTTTGCACTTTAAAAGTGAATTATAAGGGAATAAAATCACATTAATTCTCACATCATTGGAAGCTCATTGCCTTAAATTAAAATGTATTGTTCTGCTGCGTTCCTTTGAGCGCATCAAATAGTTCTACGTGGATCTGGGATTAAAATACAAATGTTTATTATTTTCTGTAATGATAATGTTGATAATCAATTGCTAATGAAATAACTTTCAATCAAAATCACTCAGTGTGATAAAATGCTGATTACAAAAAATAAAATGCTAAGATTTCTTCTTATTAGATAAACTAAAGCTCTGTAAATCATGAAAATATTAATCTTAAAAATGTTAAAAGATATCTACGTTCAATATATTTGAATTTTTAATGCAGTAAAATGAATTTAAAAGTACTTTCTAGAACATACACAAAAGTAATTTGAGATAATAAGTATGAAATGCATAATATTTAAACTTTTATATTTAACTTTTAAAATATTACAGAGAATTTACATTTATTTATTTTTGGATAAATTAAATTTCATAATGAGATACAATAATTATTTCTTATAACAAAAAATATGTATACGTAAGTATATAGTTTGAAGAAGAATAGGACCTCACACTCATTGTAAGGATAAAGTAAATGTAATAGAAGTAAACACAAAACTTTCTCATAATAAATCAAATCTAACCAATATAGGAAAGAGACAATTAATGAAAATAAAATTGAAAAAAGAAATCAGTAAATAAATTTGCAGATTCAATCTCGTAACTGAGTTTCGGAATTCATCTGATTTTTTATGATACAGCAAACTTTGCAACTGTACATTTTCTAGTTGTTCGAGGAATGGGTATCTTACTAAAACTAAATAAGAATAGAATTTTTTTTTATTTCAAATGTAAGTGAAGAATAATTTATTATTTTGTGAATGAGAAATAACTGAAGGAGAGTAGATAGGTTGAAGAAGGTGAATAAAACATATCAAAAGCTCTTTTGTAGATTGCCATAAAGGTAAATATTCAAACTTTTTGAAGTATTGAAAATATGTTTAGAAGCATAAATACACAATATCAATACTGCATGAAACGTAGAAGGACATAAATAAAAAATGAATCACTTAGAATCTATAAATTTATTCTCATTAAATTTTTTTTTAATAAATATGTTTATGAAATACGATATGTATAAAAAGCAATATTACTTTTAAAAGTTGAAAACATTTTTACATCTAGAGCAATAAAATATTCTAGTAGAAAAAGTAGGGCTTTTCTCTCTCTCTCTCTCTC
>BMAW01099072.1:81881-96881 GCA_019974015.1 Nephila pilipes | reverse complement strand
AATATATTATGTTACTGTGCACTATTTTCAAAAGGTGAAATTCTTTTCTGAATAATGCATAAAATTTTTATAAACAAATTTATGACAAAAACACACACACACACACGCACGCACGCACGCACACACACACATATGTATATATATATATATATATATAGATAGATAGATAGATTATAACACATCGACTGATCCCCGTCTGACTCACAGATAGTGTCCAAAATACAGAACTAATATTATTTTAGTAAGTACTAACCTTCAAAAGGTAGCTACAAAAATTTTATGACGTTCTGACGTTTGGATCAAAGGTTACAGTGGTTTTAGTGAAACAACTTTTTTTTATTTTCAAAACTATGGAAAAAAAAAAGATTTTCGTGCATTGATAAAAGATTACTTTTTTGACTGAAAAGAACACCGTTGAAACGAAAGCATTTCTTGATAATTGTTATCCGGAATCTGTACCAGGAAAATCGACTATTAATGACAGGTATTCTGAATTTAAACGTGGTCGAACGAACGCCGATAATGCGCAACACTGGTTGCCCAAAAGAGGTCGTTATACTGGAAAACATGAAAAAAGTTCACAAAGTCTTTTTGACAAACTGTAAAATGAAGTTGCAGGAGGTAGCGGACACTCCAAATATATCAAAGGAATGTGAAGGCTTTATTTTGCATGAAGACTTGTCTACGAGAAAACTGTTTTCAAAGTAAGTGCCGCGTTTGTTAACAGCAGACCAAAAACAACCACGAGTCGATGATTTCGAGCGCTGTTTGAAGCTGTTTCGGAGGAATAAAAAATACTTTTTGCGTCAATATGTAACAATGAAAAAAACTTGGATCTACCAATATGCTTCAGAGTCAAATCGGCAGTCAGATGAGTGGATAGAAGCCGGCGAACCTCGCTCAAAGCGAAACAGAGTGCTGGCAAAGTTACGGTGTCCATATTTTGGGATACATGAGGTATTTCGAATATAAATTACTTAGAAAAAGATTAAACAGTCAATAGCGATTGCTATATGGACCAACTGGATCGTTAAACGAGGAAATGTAGAAGAAATGGCCCCAGATGCAAAGAAAGAAATTGCTCTTTCACCAATACATAATGTCACAAGTCTTTGTCTACGATAGCAAAATGACACGAATTACACTTCGAATTGCTTCCATTCACACCCTATTCTCCAGATTTGACCCAGCGACTATTACCTGATCGCCTACCTAAAAATTACTCACCAGGAAAAATTTGGCTCGAATGAGGAGGTGATGGCCGAAAACAAACGCCTATTTTGAGGCTAAAGGTAAATCGTTCTTTAAGAAAGGTATCTGAATTTTAGAGAAGCGCTGGAATGATTGTATCTTTCTTGAGGGAGATTATGTTGATGGATAAAAACTAATTTGACTGTAAAGTTGTGTTTTCCTCATTAAATCTGGAACTTGTTAGCCGATGTGTCATATAAATATATACAAATGCCTATTATATGCTATTAATATACGATACTTAAGGAATTGGGGAGCACATAGACTTACCGAAAATATGCAAATAGTTGAATCGATAAACAATTTCAAATAAAACTTCGTTAAAAGAAAAGGTGACTAAAAGGTTATTAAAGTTTATCAAAATAAGTAAAAGAAAACTTTAATTGCAAATCAGCGTGCAAGACGTGAAAAACCAGAAAAAGTACAGCAAATCATGATATCGCGGAAACTTTTTTTTTACTATCTGAGCTGTGAAATTCCGATGCTTATTTCCTATTTTCAGAAAAGGTGACTTAAAACTATTACAATAACTTTATTTAACCGAATTAAAGGCTTGATGTATTATAGGGAGACTTTCATCTGCATCAATGTAAAGAAGCGTAGCAGACGCTGTTGGAGTGGCAAGGAATATCATTTCAAGGCCATGGAATCGATTTCAAGAAGCAGGGATTTTAGACGTCAACTAATGTAAGGTTATCCATATGTTACCCCAACAACTGACGACCGATATATCCTGTTAATGGCTCATTAAGATAGAACAGGTAATACTACTCTGCTGTAGAAACAGTTGCATTTGAAATAGGACGAAGGGTGGTAAGATAAACACTCCGATATAGTTATCATCAGGATAGTCTCTCTATACGAAGACGAATGGTATGTATTCCGTTGACCTCAAGACACCGTGCTGCTCTTAAAATTTGGCTGCTGAACATCGACATTGAGTGCAATAGAATTGGAGTCAAGTACTATTTACTTAGTTCTGGAATATGACACACGACGTGTTTCAGTATGGAGAGAAAGGAGCATTCGAAATAACCGCACATTCCTTCGGTAAAGTTAACATTACAGACGAGGTGGTTCGATGTTATCGTGTGGAATCTATATAGATGGATGTACAGACCAGCATATTATTCGGAGAGACAATTTGATGGCCCAAAGGCAGATAGATAATATATTGCGACCACATGTCATACCTTACGCAGTAGCCTTTGGGCAATTCCCTTCTTTAAATGGATGATAATGATAGACTCTCATATAGATAGATATACAGATCGTCTTGTGAGAACATGTTTGAAGCTGAAATAATATAGCGTTAGGAGTGGCTAGCATGTTCACTTGGCCTAATTCCGATTGAGTATGTTTTAGACACACTCAAACGACACATAGTAATGAGACAGAATCCTCCAGGGACTTGGATATTGCACTTCTTTAAGAATATAATACCATTTCCCTAAAGTCTTAAAGATAATCTCATCTCATCCATGCGAAATAGGTGTGCAGAATTTTCAAATGTTTAATGGGACTGGATCCCGTACTAAATATCTTGCAACATCTCAAAACAATACTCGTACTCTTTTTTTTGTCATTTATTGATAACCAAATTGTTGCCTTGAAGCCTCTTTTCAAGTTTTTTTTCCTCTTTTCAAAGAATTATTAAAAAAAACCTTCCCTACAATTTTTTTGCTCCTTTTGTCTGTATTAGCTTTTTTAACACGCATAAACTCCATTTTAAGGTCATGCATAGCAGCAATTCTTTGTTTTCTTAACTAATTTGCTTGTTTTCTTAATTTTTTGAGCTGTGCACATTAAATTTTCCTACATAGAAGCAGAAACATTTCATAAAAACATAATGTTTATTTAGTTTTTTAAATGATTCTAAAACAAATAAAGACATTAGTAAACTGAAATTTGAGGTCGTTTTGATTTATTTTAAATGTTTTAAATGTTGTGCGTTCTTATTATACGAAATTGCTATGACTACATTCACAAAAACAAAAAACTAAGAATTCATCCTTATAAATAAGATACTGTAAATAAAATTTTATCCATATTTGCTGGTTTGAATATTTAATTGTGTTTTGTAGTGCTCTAAATAGCAGTCTTGTATACATTAAACAAAGTAACGTCATTACTCATATGTTATTTAATAAAAAAAATATTATGTCAGCTTCTATAAAATACGGTGTAAGAATTGTCTAATTTAGCTTTACAAACTACAGTGACTGCTAAACATGATTGTATCAGAGATTCTTTTAAAAATAAAATATACAACTAAAACTATATAACTATATATATTTAAATTTAAATCAAACAATTTGTTACAAATGTAATTTCTTGTAGAGTTTACTTGAGAAATCTTAAAGTTTAAGGTAATTTTATACTAAAAATATAGAATAAATAATGCTTTTATATTATAAAATCGACTAAATTTCATTTTTCTAGAGGCAAGAAATGCTTAAATAAAATCTCTCATTTTTAAAGGGCTTCGATTTTTTTCCATTTATAATCCAACAACTAATGGCTTTCGCTTTCAACCATTGTGTCAATGAATATTGCTGCACAGGCATTTGTTAATGGTGGAAATAAGCTCCAGACGGCTTAGGAGCTTTTCCGCCATTACAAAGGCAAATCTTTAAAAAACGTCAGGAAAAAGAAATAAAATTAAATTTTTATCCATATAAATGTGTTTATGGGGAAGAACGGTCCTCTTAGAAGCGGCGCTTTGCCTTATGACATTTTACTAAGCTTCAACCATTATCATCATAGAATAATTGCCTTAGTTACTGATAAGACATGAATACATTTTGTGTATTACATTCAGGAGGGATTGGAGGATGGAAGATTATTTTTTATATTTATTGGAATTGGGAACTTAGTTTTCTATTCTACTTTTATTTTTTTATTTGCAATTAGGAGATAAAAACAATGTAAATGAACACACAAAGTGAGGCATATTCTAGTAATTTAAATTTACACTTGCTTTTAAATAGAGTTTTCCTTCTTAAATTATGGATAATAAGTAGGGTAAGATATGCCCTTAGAGAAAAATTAATTTTAAAGTGAATGTTTTCAAATGATCTGGGGAAGAAATTTTAATATTATGGTGGAACTGAAACTCTTCGAATAGCTACCAACACATAAAAGCAGATGATAATTATGTATTTATACATCTCTTGTGATTCTAGCTTTATCATTTACTAAGAGTGCGTTACTGTGATATTATTAGTACCAATTGGGTTCTAATAAAATACATTTTATCTTCGGTATCTGAAACAATAATTTAAAGTACCTAGTTAACTGCAGTTTACATAGAAAATATATAGTTCAGATAATATTCTTATTAATTCATTAACATGATCAGTTTTCAAATTTTCTAAACAGTATCTTAATAATATCAGTTTTAATAAATTTTAGGATTTTAAATTAAAGTAATATTTGTGTAATTAAATTTTAAACTAATGATTAGAATTTTTATGAGAAAAAAGTCTTATTTTTATTAATGCTCTTAAATTTATTTATAACATTATCACATTGATTCTGATATATCTGAAGTTCTCATTTAAGAAAGAACTTACTGTTCTTGTAGTCTTGAATACTGTTTCAGTTTTAGCACATTGTGAGCACTTATGTTTATTTATGAGTTAGATTAATAATTGAATAGCAGTTCAAGAAGTTTCCATAATCTTCGAAAAGCCCTTTCCTTGTTCTTTGTAAAAAATTACTGTTATATGAAAGAAACAAATTTTCTTCCAAGTTTTTTGGTCACAATTTAACAGAATTATGTACTTTCATTAAAAAAAACCACCCAATTCTATTTTCAAAAATATTTCTCCTTATTCTTTTTTTAAACAGTATATGAGCCCTTAATTATATTTCCCATTTAACCCGAGTTTAATCTTTCTTAAGAAAATAATTAAAATTGAAATCTAATGTTATCAGTTTAATAAAATAAATTTGATTTTAGTATAATTCAATAACTTTGCAATGTATTTTAAATTTATTCTCATATGAATGTTTCTAAGAGACATTTCTGATGTTGATTAAATATATTTTGGATTAATAATTCATTTCATTATAAGGAAATACGTAACTAATTCGAAAAATGCTATAATAATAGCTTTTATAGAATAAATTATTCTTTTAGAAGTTTAGCTTGAATTTATTTAAAAATCATTTTAATTTAGAAAATCTGTAGTATAACAGCTCAAAATGTGAATTAATTTCCAATAAAACTCTAGAGTTACGTAAAATCACTTATTGTAGTTTTGAGGGCGTTAATAATAGAAGAAAGAAATTTATTTAGTTTTGTCATATCCACATCTTTCATCAAGAAAAAAAATATCTTTCCAAGAGATAATGTAAAAAGTTGTTATATAGTTGAAGCTAAGAAATTTTAAGGTCAAATCATTAGCAAGGCAATATCTTAATTTATTCCATTATTTAAATACATTGTAGTGTTTTTTATTCTATCATTTGAATACAATTTTCGGCGCATTTAATTTCTTTAAAATATCTCAAATTTCTTAATAATTAAATTGATATTCATCTTATATCTTTTATTTCATTGTGTTCTCTTTTTTCAGTAAGTTACAGAAATTGAATTTATAAGCTCGATAATTCGCTATTTAATATCGGTGGAATCATTTACAAATTTATCAAGAACACAAAGACTGAACATTTGATCAATGGAATCACGTTTTGTTTAATGATGAGAATCTTTTCAGTCTCAGCAATGATTTTCAGCGCCAGTTCATATGGAGGGAGTTAGGAACTTGGTTTCATGCCACTAATATCAGGGAAAGAGACCATTGGAATGGTCCTGGAAGGCTTGTGTAGGGTGGTATTATGTTGAATGGAAGAACAACGAAGCTTTATATTTTCGAAAGCGGCTCCTTTACTGGAAAACGTTACTGTGATTACCACCCACGCGTGCGTTTGTTCCGAGGCAACATTGGTCCAGACTTTATTTAGTGGGCGACAATACATGTCCATATGGGACCTCTGCTGTTGAGGAGCTCCTAGAAAGTGAGGATATCAGAAGAATGTATTGATTAGCTTACTCCCCTGATTTAAATCCCATTGAACATGTGATTAAGGCTTTGGAGAGACGCCTAGAAGAAAGATAATATCCTCCGAAAACACCAGATAGTTGAAACAAAAGCTCCTTGAAGAGTGGAAACTCTTTACTCAAGAACTTATGGATAATTTTGCATTGAGTACGAACAGACGGTGTCAAGTAACCATTGCAGTTTGAGGAGGTCATATTCTTTATTAAGGAACTTTAGTTTGTTGATCCTTCTCATGGCTAGTATACATTTTTTTTAGTAACGCTATTATGTCAATAAATTCTTTTTTCCGTTATTTTCCAAAATGTATGCATATAATTCATTTTCTGGCTATATGGTTTCATCAACCTTTAAGTACTACATTGTGCCTCTGTAATGTGAATTTCGTGTCATGCAGTTGATTTTTTTCGGAATTACGGCACAATCTGAAAAGTTAACCAAGTTTTGCACACTAGTGTATATATATATATATATATATATATATATATATATATATATACTCTTTTCATATATAATATATATATATATATATATATGTATACAAAGTGAAATAACCTTAAAGTTTCATTTAAAAAAATGTCTGTATTCCATAACTTATACTGTTAAAGACATTTGAAAAACATCAATAACATGAAAACAGTTCGGTATGATATATATTTTAAAATAATTAAATTCTATGCAAATATTTTTTATACATACATATATATTCATTTTTTAAAACTCTATTTTAAACAAAATTAAAGTTCCTATGTGAAAATATACAAAATATATGTAAAATATTGTAGATAAGAAAACAACTTTAACTTTAATTGATAATATTCTTTAACCATTATCAATATTATTATGAACAGAAATTTCAAATAAATTTAATTTATTCATATTAATATGCTATGGACTGAAGTATTTTATTTTAAAATTAAATATGTAATATCTGAAAATTATATAGTTGCTTTTCAAATTCAAAGGAAAAATAATTGTTCTTTTTTTTTCTTCAAAAGAAGTATTCCACTAATATTTTGTAACAAAATTATTTAAAATAGAATGGAAAACTTAACACTGTGTCTTAATTTAAGCTAGAATGATTTTTAAAAGTTAAACTGAAATATGATAAAAGAAAAAAATTTTCGGACATCTTAAGCCTAATTCCTTAGTTTGCTCAAAATGTCCACCATCATTAAAAACACATCTGCTCTTTCCCTCTTTACATCACTGTTCTCGTTGGTTTTTCAATTACAAGTCTTGTTTCATTTGTAATCTCATAAGTAACGTTAAGACAGCTGTCCCTATGGTCGTTGTTATAGCGGTTAAGAATTTTTTTCCTCTCAGTAATGAAAGAGGAAATGGCAAAAACACAAAGGATATATATATATAAATCTTTGCTGAAGATGCATTTTTATTCTTTAGGATTCGATGCTTTTTTATTACCCTTAGGTGTTTTATTACAAAAATGTGTATGATTGAGAATGTTATGATTTATTGATAAAAGAAAAAAAATTAGTTGTAGCTTTGTGAATAAATGATATTTTGTATTAATTTCATAGTAATAGTAGTAGTTTATGCGTTATTACTCTTTATTTATGTTATACTTTATCCTCTGATTAGTGCACTTAAAATAATTGGCGTATTTAAAAATAAGAAGTAAAGTATATAAAATATATTTCTATTTTTTTTAAGTATTATAAAATAGAAATATATTTTATTTCCTTATTTGATCCAGAGACTATTAAACTACTGTGTTTATTAAGCCAATAATATTAAGACTTAGAAAAATATTGAATAACTTTTAAGCTTACTGTTTAATAATAGATTTTGTTTATTTAAATTGCACAAGTTTACATCCATTACTCGATTTATAAAATCTCTACATTTTCTAATATAAATTAATTATTTAATTTTCTTTTTAAACTGCGTTAATTTTGTTTTAAAATTTTTTTATGTTCATATTTATAAATATGTTATTTTCCATTTATAAAAATAATTTACATTTGAGACATTCTATTGTTTACCATTATTTTCTCCAGATAATATTCTTACCTTTTATAAATAATTTTTAGTGGGATTTTTAAATTTATATTTCAAACCAGATTTCTATTTTACACAACTTTTGTTCTTTAAATAATTTTAAAATTTCATTTATAAATGTTTACAAAAGGAATAAATTTCTTATTATAATATTTTCCAGTTTAAAAATTATAAAGTCGAAAATTATTTATTTACCTGCTTTTAAATGAAAAATTTATTACTTGATTCACATAATCTTAAGAACTTTTTCTTTATAGTATATTTACAACTTTAATTTAAAATAGTAGTTACAATGTTACAAATAGCTTAATTTTTTTTCAAGAAACTATTACATTTGTTAAGCCTTTTGTATTTCTTAACCAATCAAAAAATATTCTAAAAATGTTGCTTTAAAAACTTCAGATAATCATTAAAGTTAATAGTTCTTTCTCTTGTAGTTACATAGAGAGAGCAAAAACATTTCTCAAAACCAATTTATGTTTCAAAACTTTAACGTTTAGAAATTCATATTTATTGAAATGCCGGTTCTCGGTTCAAACAAACATTTTTGCAGACCTAAAAGTGTATGTTTATAGTATATGTTTATTTTCTGTATATTTTATCTAAAATCTTAAAAGCATTCCCTTTCTTTATGAAGTATTAATTAATTTACTTGTGTAAATGAGATCTTAGTAAAAAATTTATATTTGAATATTTTATCTCTGATTTATTCAAGAGTAAGCAATTGAAATAATGTTTATACGAATAATAAAATGATCCATAATTTGTTTCAAAAATATGTATACATTAACTATGATAGAAGTAAAATTTTTAGTTTACAATCCATTTCTTTTTTAATGAAGAATGAAGAAGGATTCTCATTTTAACCGTAAGTTTCTGTTTTAATAGTCTGATCCACAGAATACACGGGGTTGTTTCTTACAATACTTATTTAATAAGAAACTCTCTAAAAACACATATAATATTTTTATAATAAAACTTTTAGATTGTTTATAACTTTTTCCAATATTCGAATTGTAGTAATTTATTAATACAGTTGCATTATTTTGTTTGTATAGTATGAAAAAAGCATAATTGTATTTAAAATAATTTTCCATTTCTTAAATACCTTAATGACCATGGGTATAATAATGAATGTCACAGTACATTTAAAAATGTTTTGTTTGAGTTATGAATTTTTGACATGTTATGGGACTGAATCTCTTTAGTGCGTTTCAGAAGAAAGGAAAAAAATATCTCACAATTTAACCAAATAATTATAAATATTCTATATAAGTAGAACAGGAAAAAGTCATAACAAAATATGAGTAAACAAATAAGAATATGCTTCTTATCATCATTACAAAACGAAAATATTATGAATATTTATAATGGAAATTATTTTTAATGATAATTGGTTTCTGAATCTGTTCTTTAAGATTCCGGCAAAAAACAATGTAACATTTTACTATTATAATTATATTCTATACATTTTAAGAAAGTTTATGTTCTAAGAATACATTCTGAATTTGTTACCGAAATATGTAATAGCATATAATATATTAAGCCGTTTGTATTACAAATTGTATAAAAAAACCATTTATCGGAATTAAAGGATCCCTTTTTAATACAAATACAATTTTTTCCTTTACAGCTTATATCTGTACATTGTTATTATTTGTATATTAACTAAACATTAATTTTTTATCATCATTGTAAGAACAACGTAATCAGAACAATGTAATTTAATGAATTAGCCACATTTTGAGGTATATTATGTTTCAAAATTTTGGAAGATACTAAATGCTTAAGTGCATTTTTAAAAATCGTAAATGCATTTCAAAATTTAGGTAATTTTAGAGTTTTTAAAACATTCGACAGGCTTATTTTTTTAAATGATTTAAATAATGTTTAATATTAAAAAATAAATAAATAAAAGCGATGGGCAGAAAAAATTGCTCTATTTTATCTCAGTAAACTAAAAAGGTTACTTAAATAGATATGTGGCACCTGGTGATCAAAGTTCCAGCCTACCATCACTCTACCACAATGAGAACGAACCGGCTGTTCTGGCAAGGTAAGCCAGCTAAGTGCTGTGAAGCTGAAATAAACTCAATCTCTTCTGTTACCCACTTTTTAAGATAACACTACAAAAGCAATCGGAGAGAGGAACCTCATTTAAGTTTCCCAGTTCTCTCTGATAGCTTATATTTTCTTCTTGTTATTAGCTATCAGGTCGTCAGCTTATGTTTGTCTCTTAATTAACCTGATTTAAATTTTTTAATAAACCATTTCTATTAGCATGTATGGCGTCAATCTTCTTGTATGATATTACTTACTTTCTGATTGAGAGTCCGTTGTATTTACCTCATAAAGTGTAACCTTGCAACAATGATAGCAACAAATAAATAGCACCTTTATGATATGAGTTATTGTTAAATGAAAGAGTAATGACTACGAATGAGTTTTAAATTTGTTTCGAGTTAAGAAATTAAAATTTTGAGATCTGGTATTTAAATTTAGAAGTTGTTTTGAAAAAATATGAATAAATGTATGGACTAAAGATATCTCTCAGGATATTGAGATCATGTTTAAAAGCTTTTCATGTACATATTATTTAGGCTTCTATTACTGCTCATTCTGTAATATACATAACTCTACAAGTATAGGAAATGATTTGGAACAAAAAGAGAAAAGATTTGAAAAAATAACATGTCTAGTGTATTTTTGCTAAAGTTGTTCCTAAAAACAATTAGCAGAAAATTTAAATTCAGAATAAAATTAAATTTTGAAGAACTTTCTTATTATTAATGTTCATTTAAAGTAAATAAGATTGATCTTTATTATTATTTTTTTGAACAAAATATAAGATCATCAATATATATTTAAAAATAATTGTAAAATTATTTCAAATTATTATAATCAACGAAAGAATATTCGTAAAAATGCAAATAAGCATTAGGAAGACTACCAGGAGGACCCTCATGATACGTACACGCACGTACATACACACACTCACAAACCTTTCTTTTCCGTATAGAAAGAAACCTTAAAAATACAGAAAGCACTACTTCTGAAGTATAGTAATGATAATAATAATTTAAACTGATGGAGCAGTGAGAATTATTATTTAACGTTCTTGATAATGGAGTAAAGCCTGCGCAATGTAAATGCAGCTCAAAATGATTACATGATATGGTGAGATGGATATTTAAACGTTTTATCTGTTTAATGAAGTAGAATCATATGAATTTAAAAACGGTAAATTAGCTGTTTGCAAAATTAGGTATGCGTAAATCTTATATTCAAGGAAACTCTCAGAATCTTTTGTTGGGAGATAAAAGGGAGTGCAATTTTTAATACTGTTACAATAATTTACATATCTCAGAAATAAATGAGCGTATCCATAACTCCTTGTATGTGACACCGAAGAAAATCTAAATAAAACGTAACCCAAATGACTAATTACAGGATTCCTTTATATTTCTTTTGGCTTCTTTATATTGATCAAGAAATACAGAAAAATATAACATTATTCAACAAACTTGATGATAGGATGATATTTGATCATATCTCTTAAATTAAAGGAGAAAATTTAAAATTTAGTCATTAAAAATATGCCAAGTAAAAATCACTTTCTTTAAGCGACTTAATTTTTGTACAATCTTTGAGTAATATTTGTAAATATGAAATTTTTTTTTATCTCTCTCATAATTTATCTTTAAAATGCACAATAAACATAATTATCATATACGTATTATATTATTTGTCAATCATATTTATGCAGATATTCAGTAACATTCGCTCCCATTCTTATTTCTCAGAAGTTCTGAATTTACATAACTGATTCAATTAAATATTTATTTTAGGAATGGTCTGCTTGACTAGATAGTAAATTAATGAAGTATTTTATTCTATAAGAATTAACCTTTCGTAATAACATCAAATCTGAGGAGTAACCGAAAGTCGTTACAAATTTTTTTCAAAGTGTTCAAACACTGTTAGAATCACTTCTGGATAATAGAAACATTAATTTGGATTTCCTTTCATAAATGTCCCACTAATTGCTTAGACCATCAGTTATTTTAAACTGATTTTTCCTTCATTTCTAGCTTGACTGATGTATTTGGAAAAGTTAAATATGTGTACCATGAAATGATCTTACAGAGTTTGCAGAGATTTAGATATTTAGAAAATAAAATTCCCTTGCAAAAAAATTACAAAAGTTCTCCTTCAAAGAAATATATACAGCTTAAAATGAAGGATATATTAATATTAGGATTTTATTCCTTATATTTATATATATATATATATATATATATATATATATATATATATATATATGCATACTGAGTTTCTTTTAATCTTTTTAATCTTAGAGAAAATATTTAAGAAAAATTAAAATTATAAGAAATTGTGAAAATGAATTAAAACGTACAGAAAATTAGTCAGATTCATTACAAAATATATGTTTTCATAAATTAATTCTTATCAATATATTTCTTTAAAAAATTGTTTTTCCAGTTTAGAAACACACAAATCTGTAGCTATGAGAAAAGAAATTAATGTTTAAAATCTCAAAAATTTCTCATATAAAAAAAAGAAATTCTTCTATAAAATATGTTACGCTAGTTTTTCCATACTTTCTTATATTTTATTGTCATCAACAATTATCTGGTTAGTTATTATCAACTGATACTCTTTGGAAAATTACAAGCATTTGGTGAAAGATACTTACCTTTACTTACATATGTTAATCATTTATTGTATATTGTTTTTTCTCCAGAAGAAATTTTTTCAAATCTTTCTATAAGGTTTCTTTCAAAAATGTAGTTGTTTGTTTTAAAAATTATTAGAAGGAAAGGTAGTTACATTTTGTGATTGAATAAGTTATCATAGATTTAAATTATTTCCGTTTTTTCCTTTTCTAGGTGTTAAAAAGGTGTCTAGATTATCAAAACTTAAAGTATTTAAAATTTACATTAAAATACAACGTTTAATTTGCTTATTTCTTAGCATACGCAATTATGATTTTAAAAGCAGTAGTTTCTTTTATTCATATAAAAATTGATGACGTTTCAATATTGCAAAGCCTATATTGATGACGAGAAAGACACATATCTTCAATAATCTTCAATTCCTTCACTTTTAAATTACATTAAATCAAACTGTAACTGTATTATTTTATTCTGAGTAAGCCAATTTAAAGTACTTTATGCGTATATATAAATAAAGGCTTACTTATTTCTTTATTTATTTCAATATACTAGCTTTCTTGGTAATAGCGTTAAAACAATAATTATAACATCCAGTTTCAATATTTTTTTCTTCAAATATAATTGTGTATTTTAAGAATCTTCTAAAAGAATTGATGATAACTTTGTTATATTCAAAGTGAATAAAGTGTTTGATAGGAAACATTACGCAGTGGAGATAAATGATTATTCTTCTGTCATTTCTTGAAATTAAATAGCTCATAAAACGCAAAAATGCGCTGATTTTTAATCTAATTTTGAATCTTGTAAAAATTCATACGAGGAATATTTCAAAAGTGCATATTTTAATTTTAAATTTAAATTGAAACAATAATTTATTTCGAAGCTTTTCTTGTTCAGAATAAAGAAAGAAAACATGCACCATTAATAAATGCATATGAAAAAAAACCAAAAAAAAAACTAGCAATTCGTCTTTGAACTAGACAAATATCAAGATGTAAGTAACCTCAAAACAAACATCTTGTAAAAAGCAGTAATAAAAGATGTTTATCGTTTTTTTCGAGGGTAGAAGGGTATAAAATACCATGTAAATGTATGCGACGTGTAATGGAATCTAGATAAAATAATTTATGATACTTTCTCTCTCTCTACGAGCATAGAAACTTTAAAGTTCAGGAACCGATAATAAATTTTTATCAGTGTTATATCTGGTATTATTTATTTGGCCGATCGTTTTTATGGCTTAGAAAAATGAGAGCACTTTGAGAAAGTACAGAGCTAACGTTCTTTTAAATAAAAGTATTTATCATTATTTTTTTGTATTAGTAGATATACACAAACTCAATTTTATTATAAATTTCCTACTATTAGCAGGAAAACCTTTTAGCCAATTTATTTTGATTTATTTAATAAATATCGAAAATAAAAATTTCACTGGAAATGCTAACAAATCTCTTGTACACAAAATGTGTAATATCTACATTAACTATATTATAATTGAAGTGATAGCATTTTTTTTAAATATCATAATGCTTTTGTATGTGTCATTTAAAATCTCTTACAACATATGAGTTTTGTATTTTAAATATATATATATATATATATATATATATATATATGAATAAGGTATTTGACATGTTTCTTATGATCTAAATTTTTCACATTAAATAAATTTAAAAAAAATTTTTTAAAAAAAATTGTTTTGGTACAATGATTTGGTGTATTTACTGTATCTACACGTGTATCCAAAGACGTATTCATCAAAGCGAATTATAACTAAATATTTAGCATTTTACGGACATGATAAAGAAATATAGAAAAACATCTGAATAACTTTTAATAAGAAAATATTTTTATTAACATAAAAGAACATAATATAAGACAAAAATGATTTTTTATACAAGTCCCTTAAATTCTTTAAATAATTGATATTTGGAAAATCACAGAAAATATTTTGATATAAGAAA
>BMAW01099072.1:15191-81856 GCA_019974015.1 Nephila pilipes | reverse complement strand
GGGAAAAGTAAATGTTTTACATTTTAATCCTTTCAGAGAGCATTTTATTAGATTCAGCATACAACAGGGAAATAAATTGCACATTGAAAGCAAGCAGAACTCTATAAAGTGAAACAGCTACATAAGTCTATTTTTTTTTACAATTTATTTTTGACGATTAGCATGCTAAAAGAATTTTTTTCCAAGCTGTTGACTTCGGATGCTCTAGATTATGTAGAAAATTAAATATGGATATTTACAAAATAGGGGCCAATTTGAACAAGAGAATAAATCCACTAAAGATTAAAGAATATAGTTAACGTTGAAGAACCATTTTAAGCACTATGGTTTTTCAACTGTTTTTTGGACATTTTTGCAGAAATTCTATTTCTACAATTAAGCGGATGTTACAGAGAAGAAATAGATGTGGAACACAGAGATTAATGAGTATTTATGTGTAGAGATGAGAACTCTGTTTAAGTTTTGAACTTTGAGAATGGTAAAAATATGGCTAGACCTCGACAGTTGGATAAATCTGCAAACATGTATGAAGGGTTTATACCGTTGAAGAGCATTTTCCCAATTCATTCATTGCATATAATGATAAGACTATAAATACGATAATTTATTTATATAGCTGTCAATGGATTTTTTTATTGTAGAAATACTTGTTTAGCTAATGAGAAATATTTTATATAGGTTTCCAAGTTGCTCGAGAATTGCTTTACCTTCCATCAAATATTTATAGAATAATTCTAACTTATATTCGTTTCGTATGATCCTTGAGAGCAGATATAAAAATTTTATATATTTATATGTCGAATTTATTTAATTGTATAGCAAATTATCGTCGTTGAAAGGAAATGGAAGCGTTTTCTTTTTATTCTTTGATTTTCAGTTCTTTATCATTTGTCGCTTGCTATAATATATGTTGTGATGCTCTCTCTACTCGTCTTCCAAATAACTCGTTCAGTAGACAAAACGTTGAACATTTCAGAAACTTAATATTCACAATTCATTCTATAATACTTTTCTCAATTCAACATATCTCTACTATATACATTAAAACATATGAATAAATTATGTTCATTGAGACTTGTTATGGCTTTGTTGCGCTTGATGATTCATCATCTGATAGAATTATTATATTAAATTAAATGACAGTAGTTTTAATATAAAAAAAGCATTGTTTTCACAATTATTTCAATAGATTCTAAAAAGAATCTGGAGTTGAGAATAGGCCCATTTGCTTTAACCCACGTGCATAATGTAGCCTTTGATAACATATTCTTTTCCTCAAATACAGCTGCAATAAATGTAATCGAAAGAAATGTATGCAAGAAAAGATTAATTTAAATTTTTACCTTAAAATTAATCCTATAGATAAGTGAAGCTCTTATGAAATGTCGATTTTGTTGCTTTCGAACTATACTGGTCAAAACAGAAACACCCTACTAAAAATAACAAAACTCATGAAAATAGTAGTTTTTCATGTTATAAAAGCTATCAGGCCAAAATGAATTTTTTTTTAACATTTTTTTTTTTTTTTTTTTTTTTTTTTGCATTTAGTTCATTTATTTAGATTAATTATACAGGATTAAGTTTATTGGTAGCCATTTGACAACACCTTGCGGGTATGATCAAATCAAACCATATATTTTACAGTTTCTACGCGTTCTCATAGCTGATAAATGCAATATCTGGTTGAATTTGCAATTTACGTCAGGAATTTAGAATTGCCTAATATCTATTAATTATAAGTTATGGAAGACTAAGTTAATAGATTGCTTTTTTACTGAGCGTTAGATAGAAAAAGAAAATATTAACGGATAGAATTTTGTATTTCTTTGTCAATTGTAGAGAAGATAGATGATAGAGATTTGGATCCCTAGGATAGACTAATACTTTTTGTAAAACTTAGATAAGATTGTATTCCCTAAGGGATCAGCTGTCTGATGTTGATGTATGTCCTTATTTATAATCCATATAACAAACACATGGGAATTGATCTCTCAACAGCTTGATGAAAAGTTATGACAGCATACGAAGCACAAGTAGTATTTTCGTATCTTTTATCATTTAGTTGACTCTGTCAAAAAACTCTTCGATTATCAAACGTCTAAACTAGATGGAAGCATAGGTATAGAAACCAAGCTTTTCCAATTTTGATCAGATTTAGTTCTTATGGTCTAAACTAAATCAAAACAAAACAAGTCTCAAATAATTCAGAATATCATGTATACATATACAGATTTTTATTTTCAGCTTCTATTGGAATTTAAAATGCTGAAATTATATAATGTTTTGTTCTAAAAGTAATCTTGACAAAAAACAGAGGGATGTATCAAAAGCTTTTCGAAAATCATGTGAAAAGTTACCTATACCTGATATATCGTACTTTCTGTAGTTAACTACATATACAAGTACATCATAAGAATTTATCCATTCTCTTTGATAAATTTATGAAAAAACTACATAAATTATGAGTTTTATCAAAGAGTATATTTTCTATGTTATCCAATTATTTTTCAGTAAGAAGTATTAAAAATTTTTAACATGTAACAAACAATTTCTAATTTAATACTCAAAGGGATCGAGAAACATTATTTTATATATCATTCCGGTATAACCGCAAGAAACAATATTATTAGAATATTTTACTATCTTTATTCAAAATGTTTGTCTGAAGAATACCAAAGTTTAATGCTAATAACCTGATTAATTTTGACAATGTTCTGTAAAAAAAAATTTTATTTGATCCAGCTATAATACGATGTACAATTCAATAGACGTGATATCACACAATTAAGAAAAAATAGTTATATAGAGGTTTGAGCTAAAAAACACAATGCTAGAAAATAATATAGTATATATATATATATATATATATATATATACCATAATTATAATGTGTTAGGCGATAAGAAGGAATTCATAATGGTTTTATTTTGATTATCAATTTGTAGATTTAAGGTTTTCATTAAGTTTAAGATTTTCACCTTTTTGCAATATAATAAGTGTAGTTTAAATGTGTCTTTTCAAGTAGATAAAAAATAAATTTATTCTCTAAACAAAAATCACCAAATATATATCTATTAATCATATTTTACTGCCAATAAAGTTCTAAATTATAACTATACCTTTTTTCAAATCATATGGCTTAATCGAAAGAAATTCCACCCAGTCTTTGATTAGTTCGTCTTTATATTCTGCTTTTTCATTAATCCGAAGAACAGGAGACATACTAATTGTAACTTACAACATTCTGTTGATAATCCAGTACTTTCTGACTTGATAAAGTAATCGTGTCTTTTTAAACTCAAAATGTTTGCGTGTGTGTTGTGCGTGTGATAATATATATGTGTGTGTGTGTGTGAATGCCAGCTTTGTGATTTGTTTTTGTGCATGTTTGTGTGTAGTGTGTAATTTAGTAGCGTGCTGTGCGTGTGTGTGTAGTAGATTGATGTGATGTTGTGTGTGTAGCTGTGATGTGTGTGTGTGTGTGTGTGTGTGTGTGTGTGTGTGTGTGTAATGATGTGTAGTGAGCATTTAATTCCATTAATATCTCATAATAATTAATTTACTAAATTTTCGAATTCTCTCCTTATAAAGATAATGTCTAAATTCGTATTTCCTGATCCAATTCCAAGTATACTTTTGTTTTTAGTCACGACTCTCTTAAACTGGTTAAATCCCTTAAAGCATTATAAATCTATCAAAACAATCTCATGATTCTCTGTCTAACATGATATTTCCCAAAATTCTGCATCCATATCGTGTTTCTGACGTTTTCAAGGGAATTTTCCTCGCTATATAATCAAAAATACAACTGAAACTCTCTTCATGCAGTTTTCTCATTTTTCTCTTCTTTATCTCTCTTATTGAATATTGTGAGCAATAATACTAAAACCGGAGGATTGAAAGTACTCTCTCGATAATAGTAAATAATTCCTATAAAGTAAATTGGTTTCGACGTTGAACTTAATTCAATAGGTACTAAAATAAAAGAAGGTCAAACACACTTACACACATAATATCTCTCTATACTATATATATCATATATATATATATCTCACATATATATATTGAAAAAAAAGTATTTTTTCTTTTGTTTTCTACATTTTAATTATTGTAGTTCCATTAACTAAGTAGTATCCTCTTCAATTGAAGTAAGGTCCTATTAGCAATTGCTTATTAAATTGTGTGCAAAAAGAAAAAAAGAAAAATGTGATATTCGATTATATAAAAATAATAGTTGATTGAAAAATTTAAATTAATATATGAATATATGAATATAAAGAATGTACAGTATTTCTTCTTTTCTAATATTTAAATAATTTTTTTTCCAAACTAAATAATTTGCAGGAAGGGAATTAAAATACCTTTTGATATTTTGTTGTGAAAATATGTCTTAATTCAATATGTTATTAAAATTATTTTGAAATGTGAATAAAAACTTTTTTTTATTTCGTTTATAATTTCAAATATTATTTTTATTTTATGATTCAATGTGGACATTATGTAAGATAAGTTTATATTAAAGGGATATATTAAACTTTTTATAGATATCAAATAGTTGAAATATTATTTCGGAAAATCCAAATGAGATTTATTAAATAAATGTCATTGTGATTCATAAAAACATATGAAATTCAATCAGGAAAATTAATTTAAATTTTAAAAAAGTATGAATATAAACAATATGAATTAATTGAAGATTATGTTCATGGAAAAAAAGTTAGTAAACAGTAGAAAGGCTCTTCTTGTTTTAAAAAAACATGGATTATTTATCAATAAAATATTTCATTTAATTTGAAAATAATACTGTATATTCACTGTTCTTACAGATATAATGAATAAAAAAGCAAGAATATTCAAATGATAACATATAATAAAGAAGATTCTTTGGGGAAGTGAATTTCTTCCTTTTACTGCAGTTATTACCCATATTAATAGAAAAAGGTACTAGTTATAATTTAAAGATTTTATTGGCATAAAAATATGATTAAATGAGACCTTATATATTTATAATGTTTGCAATTTTTGTTTATTGAGAATAAACTTTATTTTATCTACTCTGAAAGACACATTTAACCGCATTATTATATTGCAAAAGTAAGGAAATCTTAAACTTAATGAAAACCTTAAATTCGACAAAATTGATAATCCAAAATAAAACCTAATTATCGAATTCCTTCTATCGCCTAATTTACATAAAAATGGTATATATATATATATATATATATAATTATTCTTCTAGCATTGTGTTTTTTGCTTAAACTCTATATAACTATTTTTTTAATTGTGTAAAATATCACAGCTATTGAATTGTACATCGTATTATAGCTTTGGATTCAAATAAAATTTTACAGAAATTAATGTCAAAATTAATCAGGTATTAGCATTAAACTTTGTATTCTTCAGCAAACATTTGAATAAGATAGTAAAATATTTAATAATAATATTATTTCTCAGGGTTATACCGGAAATGAATATAAAATAACGTTTCTCGATCCCTTGAGATGTTAAATTAGAAATTGTTTGTTACATGTTAAAATTTTTTAATACTTCTTACTGAAAAATAAATTTGGATAACGAATAGTAAAATATACTCTTTTGATAAAAATGTAATTTTGTATTTTTCTTAAAATTTATCAAGAAATGTATAAATTTTATGATGTACTTGTATATGTAGTGCAAATCCACAAAAGTACGATATATCAGGTATAGGTAACTTTTCACATGATTTCGAAAATATTTGATACATCCCCGTTTTTTTGTCAAGAATTCACTTTTAGGAAAGTAAAACAAATTATATAATTCAGCATTTTTGTACCAATAGAAGTTGAAAATAAAATCTTTATATGTATACATGATATATCTGGCACATTATTTGGACGACCTCGTTTTGTTGATTTAGTTGGATCATAAGAACTAAATCTAGTCAAAATTGGAAAAGCTTCGTTTCTATACCTATGCTTCCAATTTGCTAGTTTACACGTTTGGATAATAACGAAGAGTTTTTGACAGCAAGATCAACTAAATGATAAAAGATACGAAAATACTACTTATTGCTTCGTATACCTATTTTATACTTTTCAATCAAGCTGTTTAAGAGATCAATTCCCCCATGTGTTTGTTATATGTGGTTATAACATAAGGACATCATCATCATCATAAGACAGTTGATCCTCAGGGCAATAAATCTTATCTAAGTTTCTAAAAAGTATAGTCTATCCTAGGATCCAAATCTCTTTCATCATATTCTTCTCTACTAATTGACAAAGCATACCAAAATTCTTCCGTTAATATTTTCTTTTCTCTATCAACGTCAGTAAAAAGCAATCCATCCTTAGTCTTCCATAACTTATAATTAATAGATATTAGGCAATTTAAATTCCTACAAAATTGCAAATTCAACCATATTATGCATTTATACAGCTATGAGTACAACGCGTAGAAACTGTAAACATATTGTTTGATTTGATCGTACCTGCAAGGTGTTGTCAAATGGCTACCAATAAACTTAATCTACTGTATAATTAACTATAAAATCAAATGAAACTAAATGCAAAAAAAAAAAAAAAAAAAAAAAAAAAAAAAAAAAAAAAAAAAAAAATGTTAAAAAAAAAATTCTATTTTAGTGCCAACTTTTTAACATGAAAAAACTACTATTTTCATGAGTTTTGTTATTTTAGTAGGGCGTTTTCTGTTTTGAGCGTATATTTCGAAAGCAACAAACACATTTCTTAAAATAGAACTTCTACTTCTATCTATGGATAATTTTAAGTGTTAAAAATTTAAATTGATATTTTTCTTGCATACATTTCTTTCGATACAATTATTGCAGCTGATATTTGAGAAAGAATATGTGTAGTCTAAAGGCTACATTATGCACTGTAGGGTTAAAGTAAAATGGGCCTATTCCGTAACTCAGATTCTTTTTAGAACTATAAGAAATAATTGTGAAAACAATGCTTTTTTTATATTAAAAATACTTACATTTTAATTTAATATAATAATTTCTATCTTGATGATGAATTACTAAGATGTTAATTGGAGAGTGATTAAACAGAATGGAATTGTGAATATCAAGTTTCTGAAATGTTCAATGTTTTTACTACTGAACGAGTTATTTGGAAGACGAGTAGAGAGAGCATCACAAATATATAATATAGCAAGTGACAAATGATAACAAAATTTCAAAAAATCAAAGAATAAAAGAAAAACGTATTTCCTTTCAACGACGATAATTTATAAATTAAATAAATTCGACATATAAAATATAAAATAATTTTTTTATATCTCTCCAAAGGATCATAGAGAACGAATATGTTCATGAATTATTCCATAAATATATTTGATGGAAGGTAAAGCAATCTCCGAACTCAACTTGGTAAACTATGATAAAATATTTCTTCATTAGCTAAACTAAGTACTTTCTACAATAAAATAAAATCCTTGACTGCTATATTAAAATAAATTATCGTATTTATAGTCACATTATTATAGGCCGAAATGAATGAATTGCAAATGCTCTTCAACGTTATAAACCCTTCATTTATCATGTTTCTACAGATTTATCCCTACAACTGTCGAGTCCAATAATTTTTTACCATCTCAACAGTTCAAAACTTAAACAGAGTTCTCAGTTCTCTTCACATAAATCTCATTAATACTCCTGGTGTTCCAATCTATTTCTTTCTCTGTAACATCCTTTCTAATTGGAGCAACAGAATTTCTCAGTAAAAAATGTCCAAAACAAAGTTGAAAACTAATTCTTAAAATGGTTCCTGTTCAATGTTAATCTATATTCTTTAATCTTTAGTAGTTTACTTCTTTGGTCTGGGCCCAATTTTTTGTAAATATATATTTAATTTTTACAGTTCTACTAATATGAGCATCCCAAGTCACCATTGGAAAAAAATTCTTTTAGCATGCTAATCGTCCAAAAATAAATTGTAAAAAAATAGAACCTCATTAGCCGTTTCACTTTTGGAGGTTCGCTGCTTTCAATTGTAATTTATTTCCCTGTTGTATTGCTGGAAGCTAATAAAATGCTCTCGGGGAAAGGATTAAAATGTAAAACATTTACTTTTCCCTTGTAATATTGTATTTCTTTCAGTGAAAAAAAAATTGTTTTGTTTCTAATGGAACAATTTAAATTTAAATGAATGAGAATGATAAATAATGTTTTTATATAGTAATAATGATACATAAATAGATTTTTCACTTAAATGTTGTTATTTTTAATATATTTTAAAATTATGTTCTCGTCGAAAATGTGAAATACATTGATTGATAGAGATTATATTACAGTCAATCAATCTTACTTTTTGTCTTTTGAAATGACTCAACTAATTGAATAAACTGATACTTCATTAAAATAAGCATGATAATGTGAAAATAAATTCTGAAGAATATATGTATGTTGTTGAAATTAATTAGTATATATATACAATGCATATATATAATATTTGTTGAAATTGAAATAGCGTGATTCTTTATTTTATATTATTTACCACATTCATACGCTTGAAACAGTTCTTTGAAAAGTTAAATAACATCTATTTCAGTTAGTAATTATCGGTTATATGTACTTGTCAAATAAATCAATAAATATTATTAAAATTTTATTTCTTGCTTATACAAATTTTTGCTTACATCAAAGCTTAATGTTATATAGAAATAGAGCATTAAAATTCTAATGGACTGGAAAATTAAAGATAATAAAAATATCGGAAATAACGAAACAAAGGCTTTCAAAGATTATCTTTGAGGAAAGATATGATAATACTGTTACAGAAATTAGGATCAATACCAAAAAATTTTTTTTAATTGTGACAAATGTTTTGAAAGAATATTTTTTCTTTACGTAAAAGTAAAGAAATCTTCAACGGTTGTTTCAAATTCTAAAATTGAATATGTTTCTTTATCTGTGCACTTAAATTTCTTAAAAAAAGCAATTAGAATGTAATATCACTTGCAAAAATTACAAAAAACAAGTTTAAAAAATACTTTAAAAGTCAAGGAATTGCAACCGCTTAAGACTGAGGTATACAAATTGAGAGAGACGCGAATTTTTTTAACTTGAAATGAAAGAAAATTTTCTCCAGCATAAAATTATATGTATATTTTAAACTAAGTTATCGAAAATAAGGAAAGGTTTTCTCGTGAAATAAAGTATGAATTCCTGGCTAGCCAACGCTTTCACACATTCACAAAAATAGTCAAAAAGTATTTTAATATTACATGTATATTCTTGAAGCTAAGGAGTTAGCTTTGCAATAAAGTTGAAGTAGAATTCTTTCATTTTTCATCCAATCACTAGTTTAAGATTTTTTCTATGAGGATTGTAACAATCTCTAGTGGATGCTGTCATCTATTATTCTTCTCCAATGCATTTGGAATTGATATTGATACTAAGAGGCTGGATATTCCTTTTCTTTTGGATATTTTTTTTCACTTTTCACAGTTTCATAGTAGAAGAATGGGAAATTCCCCGCTCTCCCCGCTATAACACATTCACTTTATAAGAGTTTAGTTCTTCCTTTTAGATCGATACTTTTTTTTTAAAAAAAAAATTCAGTGTTATATTTGATAGGAAGTCTTATAAAGTCATCTATGCGAGAGAAATTTTTTCCCATGTTGTGAAATTGCGCCATACTTTCTTTGTAAAATGGTTTTTAGGTAGGTTATTCCTATTGTAGTAGGATATTTTATTCGAGTTTTCCAAGGACTGTTTTGATAAGAAATATATGTTAAGACTAGTGATTTATATTAAGGGAATTTGGAAAAGTGATTTACTTTTTGAAATAAAATATAATGTTCTGAATCAATATATTAATAATTCATTGCTATGACTTTCGAATCGAAATTCTTTTTTATGTAGAATTTTCCATTTAAATAAAATACTGTTTTAGCACTTCAAAGAGTGTTTTACTTCTTAAGCATACTTTTTTCAATATAAAATCTCCTTTTTTAATAAATCATTTTCTTTTTAGATAAATCAATGAAGTACATTACTAATTTACTAATTTCATCATTGAAGAATATATAATAAGAGTTCCTTAACATTTTAGTTTTTAAAATAACTTCTTTATAAATATAGAACATTAAGAAAAAAAAGACAACCAATCTCTTTCAACCTCTATATTTGAAGAATGGAAAGTCAGTGCAAATTGAATACTCAGAAATAAGTAGATAAAAATACCTATTCAGAAATACTAAAAAGTATAATATTTCCTGTAAAATAATTGTGAAAGATAGAAAACAAATCAATGCATATAGCTAAATTTGAAAGATAGTTATCAATGTATATTTATTTTATGTTATTTTATGTCATTCTTCTAACGAAAACATGACATAAAATAACTGTAAAATTTTTGATCAATAATTTTTTTTATTCAAATTGTATAACAGATAAATGAGAAATTGATGTAAATATAGTGATCAAAAGTATTTTTCAACATGTAATAGTTCTTTTAAAGGTTTTCATTTAGTAATATTTATATTCATTGATTTTCAACTTGAAAAATAAAATTTCATGTGAAATATCATTCCCTTTACAATCGAATGTAGTTTGATTTAAAGATATCATGATTCTCATAGTATAAGAAAGGTAAACAAATTGTGTTCTAAAATGATAGAATGAGTTCCACGTAAAAACTTTAAGAATATTATGATAAAAATTAAATTTGTATAAAAAAATGTTTTAAGTGAGGCCTATTGACATCTTTTTGAAACCTGTTATTTGGAAAGTTGTTTATGTTAATAAGGAGAGAGATGATGTAATAATTGCTACCCAGTTCCTTTAAGGTAAGGTGACCAGATTTCAAGATTCGAAATGCGGGACACCATTGACGGGGGGTGGGACTTAAGTAAAAGTTTGGTTCTTAAAAAATACCTACTTTTAGTTCCTAAATAAATTACTTACCTAAATCACCTGAATTGCTTATTTGTTGACGTCACTTGTTTAACTAGCTCTAGCACGCAGTACGATGTGTATCGTATGAGAGACAGTTACAAAACTGAATACGCGAAGGCGTTATTTCGTAGACAAACTCCTCACCCCCTGACTCTTCTCCTCTCTAAAATTACCCTCCGTTTCAAATTTTTGTATAAGATGTAATTTTTTTTCCCAACAATGTTTCAAATGATGCTAGAACGTTAGCGGAACATGCCACCATAAGAATAAAATCTGTGGAAGTGTACAAAGTGTTCTCTCTTCATTTTACAGCTACAAAATCTTTTCGTCGCTGCCAATATCGAAAAATGTAACTGTTCATTAAGTCCAAACAATGGTGGTCGTATTCTATAAACTGATCAAGGCAAATTCCTAATAATTAGGAATTCGCCTTGATCATTCCTGATAATCAGTTCTCAACAATTATTTTTATTATTAAAGTCTAACATTATAAAATTTAGAAAAATAATATAAAACTCATATTCTGGTGAAATAACTACATGGAAGCTGAAAACCGTGTATTTCCTTCCCGGTTTCCCACGTTCCCTAGCTTTTTATGCATTCTTTCTAAAAATCAGGACTTTCTTAAGAACCCGTGGGACGTGGGATAAATTGTTAAAATTCGGGACTGTCTCGCTAAAAGCGGGACGTCTGGCACAGTACTTTAAGGGGAACATTACCTATCTCTGTCTTATTTTCATACTGTTACAAAACCCTAGGCTAACAATAAATGTCCTTTTACGCAGAAGAAACTAAAATGCTTCAGATTAAGTAATAAATTTAATAATTAATAAAAAATGGTGAAAGAAACTGACACAAGCTCAATTCAATGTTAAAAATTACTGTAACTAAAATGTGTGCAAAGTTTCTAGGTTCTTAGGTAGGGTAGTTTAGTATCAAAAGTTTATATCACACTATGCGCAGCTCTGCGAACTATTTATTGTACACTTTAAAATGAAAAACAGTTAAATATCAATGGTCTTCTGCCACAAAAAAAAAAGAAAAACTTTTGGCACGCACAATTAAAGCTACCTTAACACCAGCTCTAATAATACAGTTAAAAAATTTCAGTGTCCCCTTTGGACCATGAACCGATGTCAGTAGTGTCGGAGGGGAGCAATGCTGGATCAAAAGTATAAATCGTTGGCTTACGCATCTCGAACATTAAATGGGGTAGAACGCAATTATACAATGATTAATTGGAATGTCTTGTTGTTATTTGGGTGCAGCAGAAGTGTCAGTCCTTTAGTCATTTACCAATAACATTTATATCAGATCATTCTACACAAATTAAATTGACTAAAGGGAAGAACCTTTCCAGCAGCATAATCAGATGGGCTTTGAAATTATCCGGGTATACTATTTAATAGGGAATATAAGCTTGGGAATCAAAACGTAGTTGTCGATATTTTATCTAAGAGCCCAAGAGACATAATTCCTAATATCTAACACCATAATAAACCTGTTTTAAACTGTAGTTAGCAAACAATCCATTAACAAAGAGTGGACCCGGAATTGGGGCCTTATTTATAAATTTCTGGTTCATCCTGATGATATATCGGCGAACACAGCGAATTGTGTTCACGGAAGCGCACGAAGCGAATGTGATATTCGCTTCGCAGCCCGACCGGAAGCTTTTAGTTATTGTCAACAATTCTTTTAAATGGTTGAACTTGTGTCATTACATAAAAAACCTCCATAAAAATTGTAGCTTACGTAAATGTAGGTGATAATGGTCCCCAGTTCATTTTCAATATATTTGAGGGATTGTATAACACCTAGAACATCAAACACGTTAAGGCAGCTCAGTAATAAGTTAATGCCATTGAAAGAATAATTCGTAATATTTTGCTCATAATCGCCAGCTGAAGTCAATCGAAACATGCCCATTGATATCTTTTTCTAAACAAATTCGCATGTACTATTCATATGCAGTATATAAAATCCCGAAGGAAACGCCTGCAGAATTTATTTTGCCCCGAAAGTTAAAGATTATATTAAAAATATTAATTCAGTATCCCAGAAATAGAGACAATCTTTGAAAAAATGTCGAACAGCATTGAGCCGATGTCAAAAGCCGTAATACAGTCCAACAGCAGAAATCGGTTAAAAGTTTCAATAGAGAAGACGCTATTTAAATATAAACATTAATGATCAGGTTTGGTCAGTTAAGCATCTTATAATCTCAGAAAATAAACAAGTTATTTTGAAAGTTTCAACAGAAATTCGAAAGCCTTTTTAAAGTTCTCGAAATCCTTAATAAAATTAAGGTAATCTCAAAGAGCCTCATTAAGAAGTTGCAGTAAATATAAATCAAGTGCATATCAGCGAGGTACTGATGCAACGAAGGGCTTTAAGGGTCATAAACTTTCTCATAATAAGTCGAAACGGTAAACAGATGGTGTAAGTCCAGAAAATCTCACAACTAGTCGAATTCGCTCACGTTCTTCCGAAAACAAAGCGTACTACCCACTAAATGGAAGCCTCCTCCATCTATTAAACAAAGTGAAAAGCACAGAATACACGATTTTGTATCAGATTTGACAACTCCACACTGGAAGAGGAAAAGGATTACTTCAATGGTAGATACACTAAATAGAGAAAAATAATGACTCCGCACCACCACTATCTCATTGTAAAACAGGACAATCCTCCTCCTAATACCTAAAAGAACAACCAAAAACTCCCAGTATATACTAGACAGACCTAAACTAGAAGTACAACATTTAACAGCCAGAGATTACTCCAGTGTCGACATCACCAAGTACAAGTCAGTATCGCCATGAACTTCCTACTAATTATGAAAGAGGAGGAAATCTATTACCCTACATACAATTTCCACCAAACTATCGCTTGAGGAGCGCACCTTGTCCAAAGGAAGATAAAATGCAAGACTTACGGAACATTTGAAGAGCCTAGGTGAAAATTTCACAACCCATCAAGACCCGTCAAGACCCTGCTAGTAGTGAAGACAACAGGAAGGACAAGCAAGATTGTATTTTTCTTTTATATAATTCTATTTATATTTATCTGTGAAGGGATCATAGATTTTTATGATCCATATCCCAATCAATCAATCTATCTTTGGCAAATGGTCGGGATGTTGCTTTGTTCAATTCAAATTCAAATTCTTTTGGAACTTCAACTTCTTGAAAAACTTTTTTGTAAGCTTTCCATTAAGAGTTCTTTCCAACTGGAAAGTTGTACTTTTGGTTTAAATCTAAAACTACTTTAATTAAAAAAAATCTTTTATTGCATATTAACAATCAATAATTAATAACCATCTTGATGTTCACACAAATTGTACATATAACTCTTAATTGCTTATATATTTATATAATTTAATTTGTAAATGTATTTTACTTACTTTATAATTTATCAGGTCAGTTCGCCGCGTAATCAGGGATTGTGACTAATTTCTGTGACTAATGTTAACAATTAGCGCTGCGCTGCGCTAATGTCCGCATTTTGTTTTTGTTTTTAAAATTTGTTTGATCATATTGAGCTTAGAACTAAGGATTTAAACATGTATAAATAATATTTGGTAATTATTTATGTTATGTATAATGTACACATTGTAATGATATTTATATTGATCCTTGCAATTCTATTATTGAAACAAAGTACTCGAGCGCTTTAAAAATTTAAGGTTCAAGACCCTGCTAGTGGACTCATCAGTACAGCATATTTAAAAAAAAGCATCCAACTGATGAAAAGTGGTGGTGAATTATTTTTATTACTCATTAACTATCCCATTATTTCAATGTGATTGAAAAACAGCGATAGATGAGGTACTGGGGTGGTGAACCAAGAACTATTGCAATAAAATTTGTCGCGCTTGTGGGATTTTTCAACTTTCTTAGGGATACTGCATGGGTATTTGTGAATCTCGGAGGTGTTTTTTCCCCGTACAATTTTGCCCATATGGGGTATGTATGTATATAATGTTGTATTTCCTTACGTACAGTGCACTCCCCAGTCTACAATTTTCTGATGTCATAAGAATCTTATAAGATAATTTTTAGATTTTTTTAGAATAAATTAAATTCTTTCAGATAATGCATCTCAACATAGTACGAGGGTTATTCAGAAAGTAAGGAACGTTTCCGTCTGACGTCGCTAGGCGCGCGCCGATCATGTATATTTTGGTGTTGCGTGCTCGGCATCTCACTCGGCGTCCAGCCATCACAACGGGAACATTTCCACGCTGCCCGTTTTTTCGATATTCAAATTTAAAATGTGCGCTGCAATTGAAAATCCCGCCGGTTGTGCGGTCTGTTAAACGGTTTTTGTTGGCAAAAAATCTAAAACTTATGGAAATTTATCGGCTAGTGTGTGAAGTGTACGGAAACAACGTAATGAATGAAAGTTCAATCCGGAAATGGTGCATTCAGTTTAAAAATGGCCGAACTAACGTTCACGATGAAGAGAAGAGTGGACGCCCTAGCATTGTGACTGACGAACTGGTCGCTTAAGTTGATGAAAATATTCGTGAAAACCACCGTTTCACAATAACGGAGCTTTCGCTTAGTTTTCCATAAGTTTCACGGGGTTTGTTGTTTGAAATTGTCACACAAAAGTTAGGCTAAAGGCGGCAGAATTCTATGACGAAGAAATTTCAAAGCTTGTCCACCACTATAAGTTCCTCAATTTGTTTGGTGACTATGTAGAAAAGTAGAATTTTAGTCGTTTTTACTGATGTACATAATAAATTTTTTTTCTTCTACTTGATTTCTTTTTAATTCCAAAAGGTTCCTTACTGTCTGAATAAACCACATATAATTCAAACTTTTAAATATCTCATCACCACTAATAATTCTACAATAATTGAAAATAACTTTTTTGAATTAGTTCAATTAGTGATTTTGGACTTTTCTTCAAAAGTTTAAAGTAATTTCATTATGAATTATTAAACTTAACAATATATCACATGTCATTTAGTGTGGGGTTGTAACATAGGCTATTTGCGAATCTTCTCTTAACCAACTCGTGAGGTTTCTTAGAGTCGTTATGTATAAATCTCCAGATCCCCTTCAACGAAATGAAACGTAGTTATAGATAAACTTTAGAAGAGTAATTAATGGAGTTAAATTTGAAGTGACAAAGAACTGAATTTCAAACATAGAAAGTTGTGTTAGTTGAAAGATTGCGATAGTAGAAAGTTAATAAACGTGTGAATGCTTTGAACATAGCAATGGAATTACTTGCGTGTCTGTGTGATATATATAGGGACTAAGATCTGACGTTGTCTGGTCCAAATTTATCCATTGTGTGTCCATTTACACGCATCGCATCCCGGTACCAGTAATCTTTAACATTTAATAGAAATTGTTACTATCCGTGATGAGGAACGGCGAATTGTGAGAGAAAGACTAAATAAGATTTTAAAAAAACAATTGCCTACATTTGTGACCTATTTTTGCGCGTGACCATTTTAATTGCTTTATCTGTGCTTAAAATTAAATTGTACTTTAGATTCGTAATAAGACTAGTATTAAATACAGCAAACGAATCGGACAATAGAGATACGCAACAATATATTCAATCCTGTACAAATTGTATGGAAGTATTGATACAAATACAGCTTTCTTTATTGAAAGCATATAACACATTATAAAAATATTTTATTCATATAGATATCAATATCTTGAAATCAATAATATATGTGGAAAACTAACCTTAGCAGTATGGCTTTCATATGAAAGTATTCTGGTATAGTAGTTCTAATTTGCAATTTATTCCACATATAATTTTAAGGATTTAATATCTGTGATAAAAAAAATCTCTATTATAAACAAACTCTCAAGTGTAATTCTAATAAATGAAATGGAAATTAATTTCCCATTAAATATACTTAGAGAAACAGTAATAAAAAATCAAATTAAATATCTATTAAAGTCATACAATGTTATATTATAATCGAATTTAGTTTCTGAGATGCATTGTTATTCAAAAGGCATTAAATTCAGTAGAGTAACTTAATCGAAAATGGGAAAAAATAACTAGATATTTATTCAAAATATGCATTACTGAATCCTCAACTATAAAGTAACATATGTTTATATAAAATTAGTTTACTGAAACTATAAATCGCCTAATGTCTTCTGTTTAAAGCATAAACGTGTTCAGGTGCATTAAAATTGTTTAAACGTGTGTACACATAGATACGAATTTTCTTTGACTAAGTTAGAAACTTTAATACTATTTGAATGAAATTCGACAATGAAAATTCTCAATAATTAGCTTAAACCTCTTTGTTCAGCTTCGAAATGAATTAGCTCGTAAAACATTAAATTAAAGAAAATGTTTCTGTTGGAGTATTATATCCCATTTTAAATATTTATCTTTCCTGAGGGACATGTTTATCTTTACTGATTTGAAATTTCCGTGTTCTATTTTCCTAAAACAGTTTCATTTACAATAAGAATTTTGTATTTAAGTAATCAATAGGAATTATTTCTTATAATTAGCGTTTAACTTGATTTTACAAATAAATATATGTTTTCAAAGCTAAATTTTGAAAATACAATGCCATTTCTGTAGATGTACATTTGCGTAGTTAGTGCTATTTGCTATTAAATATTTTCGAAACAGGAGGTAAGGAAAACATTTTCTTACAATGATTTCACTAAGATGGAATAAAACTTAATGTACTGGAATACACTTCGTGTCTTTTGAATTTAAATTAAACATTTAATTGGTGTTACTTAGATGGAATATCTTAAATAATAGGAAAATTTTCACGTGTGAAATTATGTACGCCTCCATTATGTAATTAACCAAAAATACTTAAATTCATTTTAATTTAATTAATGAAAGATTCTTATTATCATGAATAAAATATCAAAACATGTTTGTGTTTCTGTAAGAAAAAGGTGTTTTTTTTTTATCAAAATAAGATGTCCCCATTTTAAATTTATTTCTTAAAATATTTGTTAAATGAAATTTTAGAACAAATTTTTTTTTTTGGAAAAACAAAAATTGATGCTTTTTTTCTAAAAGATGCTTCAAAGTTGAAGTTACGAGGAAAACATTTTAAATGTTTTGAAGATAGCACAATAAAAAGTTTACCAGATTTTTTTTAAATCTCTTTATTTTTTTCTTAATTTCTGCGTATTTTTGAAACCTTCAAATCTTAAATTATTTTAATGAATTAGGCATATAAAAAATAAAAAATTTGATTACGGAGAGTTTTTTTTAATTTGATCTATTGTATGTTCTTAAAGAAATTTTAAAATAAAATGTTTAACGGGTAAAACATAAAACACAACATAATGCTTCCCTTTTTATAAAGTTAGAATTCGCACAAGCAAATGCTTTACACAAAAATACTCCAAAATACTTTTATTTTTGCTCTTTTTTCCTAATCCCTTCACTTCCTATCAGTTCCGGTTGAAAAAAACTTCTGCCATTTACATAGAATTTTCGATTTCCTCGAGAACACTTTAACGCTTTTCAATCAAAACATTTTCGTCGATCGAGAAAGAAATTTCTGTTTTCAGTAAAAATTCAATATCTGTAAATATCAAAGAGCGTAAAAGAATTATCTTTTTAGATAGCTTGCTGGAGAATTATTAAAATCTTTCTCAGAAAACAAGAAAAAAAAAAAAAAAAAAAAATAGTATTTCACACAACCATTTCCGACGGATTTGGTGTTTTTTTTGTGAATTAAAAAATATTCGCTGAGAGATTGTAAAAAAAAAAAAAAAGAAAAATATTAAAATTCGTATTAGAATTTGAAACCATTTTGGTCATATTTTTTGAGATAATCGTTTGATTTAATAATTCTCCAGCAAGTTAAATTTATTTATTAAAGAACAATCTATTTACATAAATGTGTAGTTTTCCCAAGCAAGATTATTTGGGTTAGGAATTTAAATATTTTATAAACTCTATGTTTTAATATCTAATGGTTGAATTCATAGATAATATAATGACATATATATATTGTTTCTATGATCTCTTTTAGATTGTGACTAAGCAAAATCATTAGATCATCAAAAGTATTCCAAAAAATATGTTTATTCCCAAAAGGAATTTTAAATACAATTGCGGTTGATCTCATTGTGACAACAAGGAATAATAGAATTAAGTTATGAATGTTAAGTCCTTATATTGAAGTATTATTTTGTAAAGGGTAACATTTTTCTAAAACAGAACCCTTTTGATACTTAGATAATTCTTAGGTGTTGTTAATTCTCATAAGTTTTAAATTCAGAAAATAATTTCAATCACTAGCAGAAATTCAATAAGACTAAGAAAATATTTATATGCTCTTAAGAAATCTGAAACAGGAATATGATTTAAGACACAATTCTCATCTAATGAAAGAATTAAATCATTTTTATTGCTGCAGAAACTTTTAGCTTTTGAAACATTATTCCACATTTTTTTGTATCTTTATGCTTATCAGATGCTATTTTTAAAAGATACAAATATCTTTTGAAGATATGAAATTTTTACTATAAGAATAATTTTTACATTATTTTAAACGAGTGGCTTAAAAACATAGATTACAGGTCAATTGAAGAGTCCCAGGCCTACCATAGTAAAACACCTTTTTTTGGCAAAATTAGTTTTTTTTATTCAACATAATTCCCTTCAAGGGTGATACACTGATTATAGCGACCCTCCAACTTTTCGATACCATTTTTGTAGTATGATTTGTCCTTTGCTTCAAAACAGGCCTCAGTTTCGGCGATCACCTCTTCATTCGACGAAAATTTCTTCCCAGGGAGAATTCTTTTGCGATCTGAGAACAGGAAATATTCACTGGGGTCCAGATCTGGAGAATACGGTGGATGAAGGAAGCAATTCGAAGCCCAATTCATGGATTTTTGCCATCGTTTCCACTGACTTGTGACACGGTGCATCGTCTTGGTGAAGCAGCACTTTCTTTTTCTTCAAATGCAGCCGTTTTTCGGCGATTTCGTCCTTCAAACGGTCCAATAACTCTATGTAATAGTCGCTGTTGATGATCCTTCCTTTTTCAAGGTAGTAAATGAAAATTATTCCATGCGCATCCCAAAATACAGACACCATAACCTTGCCAGCCGACTTTCCCATGCTTTGGAGCGGGTTCATCGTGTGCAGTCCACTCGGATGACTGTCGATAGGACTTCGGAGTGAAATGATGAAGCCATGTTTCATCCATTGTCACATATCGTCGCAAAAACTTGGCTTGATCATCTTCAAACACTGCTCCGAATCATCAACTCGTCATTGTTTTTGGTCAAAAGTGATCTCGCGTTGCACCCATTTCACTTTGCACAGAGCTTTCTCATACCCAAATATTAGTGAATGATACGATGTACACGTTCAGTTGATATCTTTAGAGTGTCTGCTATTTCATTCAATTTCAATTGACGGTCATTCAAAATCATTTTGTGGATTTTTTTAATGTTTTCGTCCGTAACAACCTCTTTTGGGCGTCCACTGCGTTCACCGAATCGGTGCTCATTTCACCACGTCTAAACTTATCATACCAATCCTTGATGGTTGATTTTCCTGGGGGAGTGTCCGAAAAATCGGCATCAAGCCAAGTTTTTGCTTCAATTGTATTTTTTCCCTTCAAAAAGCAATATTTTATCAACACGCGAAAGTCCTTTTTATCCATTTTTTTCACAATAACAAAAGTTGCTTCACTCAAAATGCTATAATTCACAAACTAATGATCCGACAGCTGTCAAATTGATACACGCATCTTTTGAGGGTTAGGGCTAACTAACAAACATATGGATTTAATTCTAGTAGCACCATCTATGTGTCAGGCCGGGGACTTTTCAATTGAACTGTTATATTATTACAGAAAAATACTTATAATTTGAAATCAAAATTGTGTATATTAAAATAAAGTTCATCATATGTTAAGTGAAACTTCAAATGATTTTTACATTAGTGATTTTGAAATTAATCACTAACGATTTATTAATAATTTTTATAGAAATTTATGAAAAATGCGTTTTAGGCAAAGACTATAATATAAAGCATTTTATATAATTGTTATGTAATATGAAGGTACATCATGTCCATGTAGCATAATATAAACTAGCCACAAAATTTGAAGTACGCATTCTAACCTTTAGAAACGACCAGCTACATCGATATCTTTTGTTTCACTTAATTCATTCAATTAGTTTTTAAACCATTAAAACAATTCAAATTTATATAGAAAGAATACTATAAACTTCAGAAAGAAAGGAAAACCATACTCATTTAAGAGAAAAAAAACGTAATTAAGAAATTTTTGAATTAAATTATTTTAAAAGAAAACACTATTTAGGAAAAATATAAGCTGGAGCGATACAGAAATAGAATCGATTAGTAACGATGGGATATTTTGCTGACTTTTATTATATTTTAAAGTCAATTATCCTAACGTATATCTTCCCTAAATAAATAGTTTAAATGTTTTGAAACTCTAGCATGGAATCTCTGCATCCCAACAAAAACCCGTAACAAGTTCAACAACAGCAACTACAAAAAAGAGAAAGAAATACTTCTGTGAATTAAAACTATTTGATGAAAAATGGAGAGAGAACTATTTTTATATATTGAGAGGAAGCATTCGGATTCATTTGTCGTGTTCTCGTACTTGCTTTCAAAAAGCAGAATTGAAAAACATGCCTCTTCGGCGACCACACTTAGCAAGTTCGTTAGTGTTCTCCTTACATCCACATAAGGTCCTAATTAAAGACAGTTAGACTCGTGAGAAAGGGCAAACAACTTTTCTGTTTCTCATATCATTGACCTTTGTGTCCAATTCTCCTGGGAACCAAAAACATCCCCCGCATCAGTTATACAGTTTTGCAGGTGCCAATTCCTGCCCCGTTTGGAGTGCTCATGACAAAATAGCTTTTTTTATTACTTTGAACTATACAACCGAAACAAAGGATTACGTCCTGTGCTCTCGGAATAGGCGTGGCTAATTCATTCTACCCAAAATTTTGGAAGAGAAAGGATATTAGAGCTCTACAAAGCAGTCGACTAAAACGTCGTTTCCGAGAACATTACAATACTTTATTAGTGTGCTACGTGCACCTAAAATGTTAGGTTTATATTGCAAATTTAAGTGCGACAAATACTTTATTTTGTAAATTTCAACTTTACTATTTTAAATTAATTGTAATAAATTAGTATAGTAAACAGTACTCTCTAGGTATCATATCATTTTATTCAACCTGAACAAACCAACCAGCTAAACCTCTAAATTGGTTGCCTATCAAGTAGAGAGTCGTAAAGGTAAAATAGCGATACTAATAATTGGCCATATATATCTGCAGAAGTTATTTTCTTAAAACAACACTACAATTCTGACTGACCCTTTTGAAAACATTAGTTATGCTGTCAAAAATTTAATCACCAAAAATTCAAAACTATTTTCTGACAGTGAGTTTATTATGCAATGCATGGACAGCGTAACGGATATAATTTTTCCTGATAAGAAAGACGACATTTTTAAAATCTGTTTGTCTCTTCAAACTATTGCTAGGAAAATTAACATGCTCGTATCATTTGTAGAAAAGTATTTGAAATGTAAAACTTGTAGTTTTAAACTTTGTTCTTTGACATTGGATGAAAGTACTGATGCTACTGATTCAGCTCCATTTGCCATTTCTATTATTACAGTTATTAGTGGCGATTGTAAAGTAACTGAAGAAATGGCTTCTTTAGAGCTATTAAAAACAAAACATAACTAAATTTATATGAAGCAAAAAAAAATGTTATAGTGATTTACTTTGTATTTTGCTAATATATCTGGTGTAGTTACGGATGGTTTCTCAGCTATGGCAGGTAAAAATGGCTTTGTAAAACCAATAGAAATCGAAATATAGAAACCAATATCACTTTTATCGGAAAGCTCTCATTTTATAAAGTTTCAAGTACATAAGGAGTACCAAATCATTGACACGAAAATTCACGCTGAAATGCTTTGAAATAAACTACACTCCTGGCCACACAAAATGCAACACCTAGAAGGACCATAGATATCACAGCGAAATTTATTCGGCAGATAACATGTTGTACAAAGATCAAACGATTAAAATTACAGCCTCTTGTGAAGTGTGGATGATGACAAAATCAGTAGTTAGTGTAACCGCCATTGTTGGCTATAACCGCTGCCACACGCTTCGGCATAGAATCAAAGAGGCTTTGGACGTATCCTTGGGGTATAGCAGTCCATGCGGCTTCCACATATTGTCAAAGTTGATCTAGTGTAGCAGCGGGTGGTGTATACCGGACCAGTCTTTGTGCATGCAGGGACCATACGTTTTCGAATGGTGATAGATCGGGAGAACAAGCAGGCCAAGAAAGCAATTCAATCTTATGGTTAAAGAAGAACTCTCGAACATTGCATGCCACGTATGGTCACGCATTATCCAGTTGGAATAAGGCTGATGGCAAGCGCTGAAGGTATGGGAGGACCAAGGGCTCCAACACCTCAGAGATGTAGGGCTGGCTGTTCAGTGTACCGGTAATGCGTACTAGAGGGGTGTGGGAGTGAAATCCAATACCACCTCAAACCATGATACCGGGTGCAGGACCAACAGTTCAGCAGCCTCTCACCACGGTGTCTCCAAACTCGAATCCGACCATCGTGATGTTGCAGGCAGAAGCGTTATTTTTCAGTAAACACATTGTCGTTCCATTCCGTTGCCCATGTCTGCCGTTCATCGCATCATTGGCGGCGCAAATGCCTGTGGTTTCGAGTCAAGGGTAAACAAAGCAATGGACACCTTGAGGACATTCCACTCTGCTGCAAATGGCGTCGAATGGTTCGAGCGGACACCGAATGATGCGTAGCAGACTGAATCTGTTGTGCTATGGTTCGTGATGTGGCTGCACGATCCATCACTGCCATTGCGCACAATCTGCCTGTCATCATGGGCTGTGCTGCAACGAGGTGGGTGCAATCGGCCCCGTCGGTCCCTCCTGCATCCAACGATCACAGATTCGCATCACAGTTGCTTCGTTCCGTCCAACACGTTGACCGATTTCTCTGAAAGATAATCCGCAATCCCTATTGGCTACTATTCTTTCTCGTTCGATTTCAGAAACTTGGTTAAAAGACGCTCTAAGTCTTTCACAAGGCATATGTAAATAGCTTATGCAAAAAAAAAAAAAAAAAAATGTGCTTCAAATCGCCAATCTGTTCTCCCCTTATATAGCGCTTGCGAGTGGCGCTACGGTCACCCGTGATGTGCGTCTGCGCTGCAATGCTAATCATTTGCATAGCTCATCGTCGCAAACGCATGATGTAAATTTCACATCATTTGCATTCTTCCTCCAGGGTGTTGCATTTTGTGTGGCCAGCAGTGTATTTTATGTAAATAGTCGCCAAGATTGTGAATTTTATAAGGGAACAGGGATTGAATAATAGACACAGGGATTAAATAACGATTCCATTATACAATATTATTTCTTTTAAAGACCTTTTACGCTGAAGTCATTGTTGTTTGGACGCATGTGATAGTTAAAATAATACATTTATAAAGTGCTGAAACAATTTGCATTTTATCACTTTCAAAATGTTGGTATTAGATTCGAAAGACGCACCTGAGACCTCCAATATTATTAGCTTTATCAAATGTAGTATTTACTTTATGTAATAATAATCTCTTAATAATAATTAATTTAGATCTCATCAAGGGAGACAACTCGCAAAAAGACGGCAACAATTCGACTGACAGTAATCCAATTTTGACATGGCAACAAATGGCTTCCAAATCCAAACTAACCTGTGAATCAGTATTGCATTTGTTTCTGCAGTTTTTAACGTATGTCAGGTTATAAAGAGTTGTTTCAGAAATGTCATCGAACGTGAAAAAAGGGGTTGTCTTAAAATTAGACTTATTAAAATTGTTACAATGAGAAGTATCATTAGGGTGAAAAATTGCTTAATACTGGTGATCATTAACTTCTTTATTATACTTATTTTTACATGATTTTCATTTTATGTAGCTCCGTAACTCCGTTTTAATGCAACAATTATTAATAATTTAAGGGATATTGTTTTAGGGGGATCACTTTTGGCGTGCTAAATCACTTTTCAATTTTTTATCGTTTACATCAGTTTTAATTACATTTAGCTTAAATAAATCCAATTTAATAATTTATCGTTTGCTTCAATTTTAATTACATGTAGCTGATATAACATTTAATTTAGTAATTTATCGTTTGTTAGCTTTAATTTTAATTACATTTAGCTTAAATATATTCAGTTTAATAATTTATCGTTTCCTTTAATTTTATATCGGAAAAGTTTACTATTGTCCATTTCTCGCTGTTTCATAGTTTACTTCAATTCTTATATTTTCTTGAGTAATTTAATAATAATTATAAAAAAAATCACACCTTCGGTGGCCAAATCTGTTTTTTGCAAAACTTTGCATGGAACTTTTATTTATTGATTTTGATTCCATTGCACTCAGTTTGTTATTATTCGAGTCTATCATTTTATTAAGGGAAATATTGCACCGAGATGAGCAAATTCTTAATATTAGCTTTAGAAGTGAAGTACATTCTGAACCCTTAATAAAATCTTAATATTTTTCCACTTATATCTTCATGAATATATAAATAGTAAAGAATATTTACACTCCCGCAAATGCAATTGAACTAATTTTTAGTCTTTTAGTCTCATATATTTCAAGAAGTTAATTAATTTGCAGGTGAATAGTTAAGAAAAATAAATTAGAAATTACTTCGGAGGAATAAATAAGATGAAAAATTCTTCCGAGTATATTATAATGTTTTCTAAGTTTTTAAATTTAAGGAATGGGAAGTACAGGTAATTTGTGCATGTGAATAATTTTTATAAGACCTTCAAGTGGAAACACAAATTTAGAAAGTGAAATAAATATTTTTCTGAAACGATTTAAATGTAGTAAAATTCTGGCAGTAGAAAGCCAGATTTATATAAATTGTTACATTATTTATCATCTTGTTTTAACATGAGAATATTAAAAGGCCTTTTATATTCTCGGTAACAATGATAACTTATAATATTACTTCTTTTCTATTGTTAAATTACTTTTTCCGAGAGAGCAACTTTTTTTTTTGTGTTTCATTACGATAGCATAACAATGTTATGCAATTAAGCTCTAAAACAATAATACTCGCAACCAGTTACATTATTTCTTTCCTAGAGTTGCACTACCTGTTTTTTTCTTTCTCTAGAGAGTATCTTTTCTTAGGTGTTTTATTACAATAGCGTAACAATGTAATACAATTAAACTGTAGCAAAGAGAGGAAACTTTACTAAACCTTTCATTATAAATAATTTACGTAGAATGAGAATATTAAAAAAAAACATTTTGCGTTTTCTTAAATAATTATATTTTGATGCATTATTCTGTGAAATAAAAATACATCCTTTAGGTTTAAGTGCAGTAACTTAACAATGCAATTCTTTAAACGCTGTTATACAATTAAACAATAACAGAAAATTCTTGTAATGTAAAGAAATGATCTGTCGTATGTATTTGAAACAAGTTGAGGAAAATATAAATGAGCAATATAAATAATCTTTGCATTTTTTGTGAGAAAAACAACTGTTTTGAAGGCTCATTTTTTGAGAATATTTACTGGGCTGCTTTTTCTTTTTTAAAGAGAAGTAAGAAAATAAGATTCTTCCTCAGTATATATGTATGTTATTAAATTTCAGTATTCTTCTAAGGATATGATTATTAATAATTGACATTTTTTATAAAGCAGACAGAAATAAAATTCTTAAATTACTTTGTAAAACTTTTTTCTTCTATATTATTTGATAGCTTAGCATGTAATGGGTTATAATATATAATATACATTTTTTCTTAACCCATTCGCTCCCAGCGTATCACAGGCGATACGCTCGATGAGAACGTTTTATTTGATTTTTTTAATGTTACTATATGGCGTTACAATACCGCAAAATCTATATAAGTAGGTTATTTGGAGTGTTGACCTTGGTGATATGGGCTTGCATTTCACTTCGAGCTACCAAAAGGGGGGTAATTGTTAAAAGCACGTGTGGCGGCGCGGATCTTTAAATGTAATGCCATGATTTAAAGGGCGCACTTGCTTTCGGTTTGCTTTTTACTTCCTTTCTTGCTTCTTAGAAGTTCGTAGGAGAATTTATGTCCCTTTATGGGGATTAGGGCTTTTGGTAGCAGATGTTCTCAGTTGTTCGTTTCATTCGGTCAGTTTTGATTTGTAGCGACAGTTATGACGAAAAGAAAGTGTTTATCTGATACTGAGTTTGGCCAATAATAAAGGAACTAGTTTAATCACTTTTAAAAATATTTTAATCATTTTAATTTTTATTTAATCAAAAAATAATTGTTATATCATTTGGATAATTATTGACTTAGTAAATAGAATCTGATTATTAATTATCATTTGCATGAAGTTATATGAAATTAATGGAAACAGTACTTGAGATATCTCTTAAAATAACTAACGTTCCCTCCTTCCAAAAAATAATTACCATAATGAATGCTACTATCTAAAATTACAATCTTTGACATATTTGTAAGCTGTGTGTAAATCAATTTTTTTGGTAAATTTTGCGAATAAATTTTCCATACCTGAATTAAAATATCATGAAAACGTTTCTAATTTTTCTTATAGATGGATGGATTACTTTTTCCTAAAATAAAAGATAAAATAAATTTTTGCTTAAAGTTGATTGATGAAACATCTACCTTTTTTTTTCTTACAAAGAGCCTCAATTCTTTCAACAAAACATATTTTATAACACGTTAAAGAACAAAGTAGGAATGAAATTCTGCAATGATATTACTTTCCATTTTTAATATACTATATTTTTCACGTCTTTAAAATTATTCTGAATTCTTTTTTTAAAATTAGTTGAATGTAATTTGCAATCAATTATGTAAAGGGAAGAGAAAAGGGAGACTAATACTGAACTCAATTCAGAATTGATTCACAAATTTTCAAATGTAACATGGAAGTGGAATTTCTGTGCAATGAAAAAAATATTATAGAGAAAAGTCTTAAAAAAATATGATCTTCATGAATATTTTTATGATGTTTAAATTTGGTACTGAAGTTAATTCATGAAGAAAATCTAAGACTATATTTTTGTTTTGAAAAATATACATATAAAGGGTGATGGATGATCATAGTTTTCAAATGTAAGTAAAAAAATTTAAGGTTTATTAAAATTTTAAAAAAATATTTTATGCTGTAAGTTTCATTATAAAAACTAATTTCTCTCTTTATCTCTCAATATATGTGTAATAACAAAAACCTAAATAAAAATAAAATATCAAGCTTCATCAAGAATTGTTTTGAGATTTAAAACATCACAATTAATAACTCAAATTGCTAATTTTCTCATCTTATAATAATAACAAAAATTAACATTAGTAATTAATTTCTTAAAGAAAAATATTTACCTTATTACAATACAATTTTTTCTACTTAGTTGATTTAAATATACGTTTCAGAATCTGGAAACAATATCTATAATACATTCGAGTATTTAAAACTGTATTATAACTTGAGACAGATATACACAAAAATAAATTAATCAATAATTTAAATTCTTTCTGAAAATGCTTTCATCAGTCGAATTCGTGTGTTTAGAAAAGAAAGTTATATAAATTAATAATTGTTTTAAACTATATAATGGATTTCAACGACAGATGAGTACTATATATATCATAGGCTTATGCATTTCATATTTGAATTGCTTATCACTTTTTAAAAGCAAAAAAATATGTAGTTAAAGGAAGAATCTTTATATTTCAGTAAAGTTAAATTTTAATTAAATTATGCATGCATTTGAATATCATACAGTTGAAATCAATTCAATGTATAATATACTAATAAATATTAATGATTGTGTAACAAATTTACTCGGTTTGTTTTAATTTGATCTTGCTTGAATTTCTCATTCAATCGATCATATAGTTTGAATAAAAATATATGTCACAAAAACTGCTTAATAATCTTGATAAAAGTTTGGCTAAAATATGAACAGAGTCAAAACAATTTATAAATATAGCTATTTGTTTATCTTCTTTTTTTGAAGTTATCGAAAAAAATCGCCAAATTGTATATTAGAGGAAATTACCACTGTGGTTTATTGTCTTTATACTATTTAATGTCTTTATGGTAATTAAGTTTATGACTGTTGAAATACTGATAAGTATTATATAATAAATAAAATTCTTATCAATAATTTTTATTATAATCATCCAACAAAACAATATTTAAATTATAGCTTTTAACAAAGTCTTCTAGAAAGGCAATGCTTATTTCTAATTAGATTAAGATTTTAGGTAATAGGTAACTTAATGCCAAATCTCAACTGTACATTAAATACGTACATTTAAAAAGAAGTCGATGTTATTGCATCCTTATTATTTAACGATCGATGTTATTAACCTATTTATTAAACGTTGTTGTTGGTCTTGGCAGCAGCTTACATCGATAAACAGTATTCATTATTCAATAGAAACTCACATATATTAAAATGAATTCAATGTGGAAAAGGTAAAAAAAATGATAGAAAAATCAAAGAGTTGCGTGTAATCAATAGGTTTTATTAAGGAAAGTTTTGGTATTAAGTGTATTTATCATTTGATATTAGCTCAGAACAAATTTCTTTTACTTGAGCTGTCACAGGTTATAAAAATTTCTGTTATTTAGAGAAATGTGTATTTGTAAGGAATACAACACTATTCAATAATTTTATTTACTAAATACTCAAATGAAATATTTGAAGGATTTCTATTAGCGGGAAGTAATGATAAGCAGGTATTTGTTAAATTATACAATTGTAATGATACTGTGATAGATTGTCGAAATTAACATTAAGCATTTAAAAAGTTTATGCTATAAATTACAGTTTTACATAATTTAACAAGCACGATAGTTGGCTGATTTTCATAGCCTTAAATCCTCAAGTGATGTAAAGTACTAAAAATGAGATAAAAATAAAATAGTCACTCATTTTTTTTTTAAAATTCTAACTTTTCATGTTGAATATAAAAACAAGCATACTTTGTCTAAAGTTTTGTAAAAATACATTTGTTTATATAAATGTATAATAATTGAAAAGATGGAATTATTTAATTTAACAATAGCTAATGTACAAAAACGTTTGAAAGACAAATTATTGTAATGTGCAAGAGTTTTAAAATCAATGATTAGTGAAAAAGAAGTATGTGAAACCTTGCAAAATAATATATGTAACGGATGCAATGGTTGAAACGGATGTAATATATGTAAAACATTTTTACATATATTACATCCGTTCCCTTTTCCTAGAGAAGCTTAAAAAAAAAAGGGGAGGGGGTATCATATCCACGGACACCTCTCCAATGGAATCGTCTGCATCATAGCCAATCAAGTAATCAAATTCTGTTACGTTGGGCGTTGGAATACTTTTCTTGTGCTTTCAGTGATTTATAACAATTTCTGTAATAAGATGACTTTCCGGTTTGATTTTCAAGTGATTTTTGTACTTTGTCTTCTTGTTTTTTTGTACATAAGTTTGAGGTCTTTTTGATGTAATGGAGGAAGATTACCAACAGAATGTAAATTATTCTATATTGTTACCAAAATTAGAAGTAGTATCAATAATGGTAGTGATTCTTAGCATAGAAATTTCGAGAGATTATTTAGTGCTTGGAAGTTGATAACTTTCATATTGATAACAGTTGATAACTTTCAAAGGGATAATAGTTGATAATTTTCATGATGTAGGTACTAAATGCTACAAGGACAAGAAAAAGGTTTTTACTTGCAAAAATCAAAATTTGGTTGGGTTTCTTTTAACTTTAATTATATCATTAATTAATAATTTTTGGCATGACGTTCAATATCTCAAAACATTAATTTGTGATTAGTTTGTTTTATTTTTCCTGGAGGACATTTTTAATGGCTCCTTTGACGCTCTTGCATATTTCCTGATCTGGGAGTTGAGAATATAACCAAAGTTTTTTATGGGATCGAGATACGGAGACAGTGGGGAGGGACTTTTCTGTAAGTCTACATTATTATCTCTAAGCCACTCCATAGTTGGGTAGTAGATTTATGGCAGGTAGCATTGTCGTGTTAATATTTAAGTCCACCCAAGTAAGCGTCTGCAAAACTCCGAGAAAAAATGACAATTTCGAGTACATTTATGTACCGATTAGAGTTCATTGTTACCTTACCAGATAACTATTTTGCCTAATATATCGGCCCTTATAAATCCAAATCTTCTATTTAACAAATCTAAGAAACAATTATACATTTCTTTCATCATTTTTTTGTATTTAAGCGGGAACCCAATTGAAACATTAATTTTAAATTTTAGGAAAAAAAAGCCTATTTTTTTATCATTGTTATCAGCTTCTTAAAGTTTTCTCAAATTAACATTTAAATCATCACTTATCTTCCGAGTAATCTTAATGATCTATAAAGCTCCACTAATATTCATTACGGGTTTCTTTTCAGAAAAATGTCTATTAATAGACCTAAGTTTCTGATTAATCGATCGCATAACTCGACTAATATAATATTCGATTAAGATTTAAATACAGTTAAGTCCCTTTTAAGGCTCTATTTTATTTTCAGTACATAACTTCCACGTAAATTACCATTCTAATAAAAGTTGAATACTTACTTTCCCGCCATCTAGAATTACTTCATTTAACAATATATTTGATCTTTTTAACATTTGCTCTGACCTATTCAATTGAATCTGCGCATTGTAACATGAAGTAAAATCCGTCACAAACGGTTTAACTCTCACCCCCTCTGATTAGATTGCTTATATGTCAGAGATTAATTCTAGAGATCCTGTATTTCCGCGTTGCTGGGAGATTTCCAAAAGTATAAATTGTGTAAATTAATGTTACCTATCGGCTCTTTCGTTATAAAACTACTGCTGCTTACTAATTGAATCAAAATTCGTATGAATGATCTTGATTTTAGATTTTTGAGTAGAGTTACGGACAATCATAGCAAATCTAGGCAAAATGATTTCCCCGTTACTGAAATATCACCTTATACGCAATTATAGGAATTATGGGCTCTGGAATCTGGGTTATGACTTTTGATTCCTCATTTCGCCGTTTCGAATCGCTCTATTTTTCTGATCTTGGTTTCTATTCATAGAAATAGAAAAAATCAATATGAGTTAGACTGTGACATTTTCTACACCGAGTAATTTGTTCCCCGCATAGTGAACTTAATTTTTTCGGTTCATTAATAAGAGTTCGGATCCTTAACCTATTCCATAAATTTTACCCTACACTATGAGGAACCGAATATCATTACTCCCATCTCACAAATAAAGATCAAGAGTTCTGATAATTTACCCTTTCAATTTCAAAATGCTCTACGAATATTCATCAGCCAAAATAATTATTTTCCCATATACCAGGCCTAATTGAAGGTCTCTATCTCTACGATGAAGTTTAACAGACTGAATTCCTTTTTCAAACAATTTATCATATGAATTTCTATAGAAGAAATGTCTGTAGAAGAAATTGTAAAGCTTTTTACTATTAGTGGATTAGTTTATACTCCGAGTTCAGGAATAATTTTTTCCGTGTATTAACCTACTCTGGAGAGCACCTATATCTATTTCTTAAAATTAATGTTAAATGTTTTTGAGTAGGGAATTATCAGTTTTCTTTTTTAATGCATTCCTAATATTCTTTGTAAATTTAATTACAAGTTCAAGGTAAATATTAGTGTTGACAGATTGCATACATATAAGTATATTTCAAGCATTTTATTTTCTGCAGACAACCATATGGGTAATCGAAGCTAAAAGGAAATTGATAAAATATTTACATTTGAAATATATTAATTCTAAAATTCCTTCTTTTATGAACTAGCCAAATAATGATTTCAGTAATTGATAACGTATTAATACTGATCAGGCTTCAGGACTTTGTTCATAATGCTTACGTATAAATGTGCATTGTAATTAACTTTTATAAGAATAGTAATATAGTTATTAATACAGATAACATATAATGGTATGTTTTCTGATACGATTGTAAAATGCAATAAAATAATATTCTTTAATAATTTTATTATTTTATTATTGTTTATAATACATAAAAGATCAAAAATAAATAAAAAAATTGATAACATAAGAAAATCTTGCTTATGTTTAACAGTAAAATGTAAATTTTTTTAATTTATGGGATAATAGAGAGTGACATATATGACTCTGATTTAGTCTTATATGAAAACATTCCTATGTTTTTGAGCAGTATATATCTCATATGCTGAAAAGCTCCTCGGTCATTGCATAAAAAGATTTTAAGTGTCATAAAGTTTATAATTTTATATTGCTTTTTTTCCGAATCGTGAATTTTAGTAGACTTTTTGTATAATTAAAAACAAAGCGGCGAAATGAATTTTTAAATTACATGAGCATTTTTTAAATTGAATATCAGTTTTCTCGAAAGGTTTATCGTTTTCTTTTTGAAAAGATTAACTGTCTTGTGTTTTAGGGAAAAATTAAAAACTCTAATTCTTGAGATGCGAATTCCTCCCTCCCAAAGTATAATAATGTACAGTAATTAAATATTAATTTTTTTTATTAATCTACAGAATTAACAACTCAAAACTGCATTTTATTTTAATATATAATCCTTTTTCTTTTTATTAAATATTTAGCTTATGTTTCACCGATTTATTAAATTCTTTTTGACATCACATAAAATTTATAAGACATGATTTATGTGCAATCAAATAATTTCAGAGATGTCTAAATATCAGACTTTGTAAAAGAAAAAAAATTCAAAGCCCTTCATCAATTAAGTGAAATGGATATAAAATACGGTATAAATTCAGTTCAGGAATACAATTCTTGAAAAAATGATGTTATCAGTTTTCTTTTTTAATGCATTCCTAATATTCTTTGAAAAGTGAATTATCAAGTGAAAATATTCAGTTTCTCAAAAATTTGTATCCTTTTAATGTTCTTAAAATCGAAATTTCTTATTTTCCCAATGTTTGTAAAAATACCACATAAAAATTCATAGAAGTTTTGATCTTAATTTAATATCAAATTTAAAAATCTGTATTATTTTCTTTTTCGACTGTGATTGTACTTTAAATAATTTGAAATTTTTCAAGATGGTTTTGGGCCTTTTATAAGTTCTCATAAACATTGGAATTGAATTGTTTCATTTTATATAATGCGAACTAAGTGGGTTTAATAAAGTATATTTTACCATTAAAAAGACCCAATGTTACACTTATAGCTTAAGCATAGAAAGATGACTTTCAATGCAATTTATTCACAATATGTTAAAGATTCAACTTATAATACGTATTCTTTTTTCTAGAACATTTTTCCAGAAATTATTTTTACTATCTTCATTTTAAAGACCTGTATTGATAGATAAAAAATTCTTGAGAGATAAATGACTAAATTGTTTTGATGAAAAGATTTATTTAATACTTCCCAATTATAAAATAAGACTTTTTAGTTAATTTTTATGCTGTAAAATTATAGATGTACATACTGACATGTGCAACGAAATATAACATTCTATAAATATTTTTGAATTATATAATATATATAATAGTGCATACTAATTATAAAATGAATGAAACAAATTTATAAAGGTAAAAGGACATTAATTTTGAAATTGATAACTATGTTATTATGTATAAAGTATAAAAAGTGTTTAATAATTAAACCAAAAGAGGTTCCATTAAGATAATTAACAAAATTGAAATTTTTTTATTCATAACTATATATATATATATATATATATATATATATATGTAAACTGAAAATATTACTACATTATTTTTGGCAACGAAATTCTAACTTTAATGATATTTTTCTAATAATTAAATGAAGGAATTTTTAATGTTCAATTATCGCATCGAATAATTATATTTATTTTAAATTGAAATTATATTGAGTAGCTTATGGAGAAACTGTCAAAAACAATATCACTAATGACGTCTGCAGCTAAATTATATAGTCGATAAATAAATTAAGGAAATTAATGATCATTCATTTAATACACGAAAACAGTTTTTCATGTTACATATACTTTTTTCTTCTTATAGTCCATTAGTTTCGTTCATTAGAGTGTTTAATTTTATGATAAAAATATTATACTTATTCCACCTAAATTGAATTTAGTTGATTGATTGTTAGCAGATGTTTGAAATAATGTCATTGTAAAAAGAAGCTGCGAATGAAATTGTAGAAAAACAATTTCATTAAATTTTGAATGACTACTTTGTTCTACAGCCCTTTTTTCAAATTTTGGAGCAATTAGAAAATTTTTTAAACTGAAGGAACGCATTTGTGAGTAGTTTGTTTACTTCATTTAGTAAGTCGTTGTTTACAAAGTTTTTTTGCCTTTTAATATGTTTACCACACATACAATTGCATGTTTAATTACCTGTTGAAGTTTATTACTACATTTACTATTAAGATTTCTTTCTTAATAATTTAAACAAACAATTTTGTAGTTATAATTAAATTCTATAACTTTTCTGCAAGTTTTGAAAAAAAAAAAGAACTCTTTATAAGCTAAAAAGTATTTTAATAGACGCCAAACAACTCATAGATTGTATTTACATATTTTTTCTTGTGATTTTAAATGTAGACATTTAAACTGTTTAATATTAGACCTATGAAAATACTGAAATACACACTCATTATCAATATGATAAACTGACTCTTAATTAAATATAAGTAACTTGAATAATCAAGTTAGAAGGGCAAAGGTACGGTAAATAACAAAAATTATCCGCTTTCCTTATCAACTCTAAAAATTCAGCACATAACTAAGCAAGAACTTTATTTTTTAGCCATTTTATCACCTCGAGTAGATCAAATTTCTTCATTCAAGCCTTCCTGTTGCCATGGAAACAAGACCATAAAAGAAACTAACTGATTACTTTTGCTTTCCTTTAAAAAAGTTGTTACGCTATAGAAACAGCATTAATATAACTCTATTTTTAAAATTTATAGGAAAAAGACTTTTTGGAACCTTTAAATAAATTTTTGAGGCTCAGCCCATATATCAAAATGAATAATATAATATCAAATTGACCATTAACACATAAAAAACAAGAAAAATGCACGCTTTATTTTTTTATTTAATGCAGCTTCTTATTTATGGTTTCCGTAAGAATTTGAGGATACACACACATACATGTATATTTGTGTGTATTGTGTGTGTTATTAGAAAACATAAGAATTTTTTCAGTGTATTTGAGAACGTAGGAAATTGTTTTTATGTTTTTATGTAGGTACTCATAATAAATTATTAAATCTTATAATGTTTCGGTTGAGAAAAAAATAGAAAGAGAGAGAGATCTTAATGTGCATATAACATGACTAAGGCTTTTAATTCTTATAAACTAAATAATACATTATAATAAAATGTAATCAATTAGATGAAAAAAAGGATTTCAATCGAAAACTTTAAATTTTTTTTTTACTTTGTAACTGGATATTATGGGTTACTATTAGGTATTGCAATAACAATAAAGTGGATTATTAATAAATTACGAATTTTATTCTCCAATTATGAACTGGAAATTCTGACAATTCTAAATCATGTTAACCTATAATTCAGTATATAAATTCATAACAATAATACATTTTTTACTACTTCGACCTTTTCAATTACGTTATCCATAAAAGACTAACTTTACTTATTGTTCACAATAAAAACAGAAAACCAACATTTACTTATGGCACAGAAAATCATTTAAAATAATTAATGTTCTCAACAGGAAAATATAAGGAGGAAATATATTCAAATAGAGTACAGTTTTTTATTATGTAAAACTATTGATTCAGCATTTGTGGGATCTGAAGGTTCTCTTAATACATGAGGAAAGAGAGAAAATTAGCTGGCTCTGTTTTAGGTTCATGTCTAACAGACTCCCCACGTAGTGGGGGTGTTGCTTGTTAAATCATCTGAAGCCCTAGTCCTTTCGTTGGCATGGTGTGGAAATTCGGAGAGGAAGTCTCCATCTGCTGCGTCTCCTCCTCACTTGACCGAGATTGTTTGTCGTCAATAGTCCACTCTTTGCTTATAAATGCAACTTTACAAACAATTTACAACTTTTGCATAGTGAGAAAGTATTCACGGGTATTACTTATAATTTTATAAATTGATAAATCTTGTTAAGGTTATTTACGTTCCATTTACTTTCATATGCTTGTGTCTCAGTATGCAAATACAAAATGTCTTATTGTTATTAACTATTATTTTATATTTAGGGTTTAAAGAATCTTCGATAATTTATCGGTATATCGATAATTTTCGATAATTTATCGGTTTTTCTTTGGAAGTGTTACCGAATCACCGGTAATTGAAATAGTTGGCAAATTTACAATCAGTAACCGCAAAGCGTAGACTAAAATATAAAAACCTCTTAAAACTTTTATTTTTTTCAAAATAAAATCGTTTGTTAAAATGGTAAAAATAGTTTCCATAAATGTTTTTGCATGGTACCGCTTAATAAACATCATTCAACATTTCTTTAATAAAACACTATTTCGCTTTAAAAAATTGTTGTTTAGTAAAAAAAATAGTGAATAAATATCAGAAGAATATGAATATATATATATATATACACTCAAGAGCCAAAACATTATGACCACCCCTACATTTTGCAATGAACCCGTCTGGATGACGTGGAAGGCGCTTGATCAGGTGGAAGGCTTGTGATCAGGAGGAAGTGGTATTTAACTGCTGCTGGAGAGTCTGATGAATCATTCTTTCACTTACTTCTGTGTGTGATGGGAAAGGCTGCGGATCTAAGCGACTTTGATAGAGGGCAGATTGTAATGGCTCGAAGGCTCAGAACAAGTATTTCCGAAACTGCACGACTCGTAGGTTGTTCGCGATCTACAGTTGTCATGGATGAATTACGGTGAAACCAGCAGTAGACGACATGGTGTTGGACGTCCACACGCTATCAAAGAAAAAGGTCGTTGGAGACTGTCTCGCATTATGAAGCAAAACCGGAGCCATACAGTGGCTCATCTTACAGCCCAATACAATGTACGGCCAAGTAGAATAGTATAGGAGCACACTGTTCAGCTGACACTGTCGGATATGGGGCTACGCAGCAAACACCCACTTGCTGACCAAGCGTCATCACCAACTGCGCTTGCGCTGGTCCCGGGAACATCGCGACTGGTCCATGGATCAGTGGGAGAGAGTTGCCTGGTCAGATGAATCACGGTTTGTCATTCATCACTCCGATGGCCGTGTCAGGATACACCGTCTTCCAGGTGAACATTTGCTCCCTCAATGTACAGTAGGTCATACACAGGCCGGTGGTGGTGGCATTATGCTTTGGAGGACGTTCTCTTGGGCATCTCTGGGACCCGTGGTTGTGGTAGAGCAGACCATGAATGCTACAGGGTATCTGAACATCATTGCGAACCAGTTGCACCCTTACATGGCCTCTGTGTTTCCAGCTGGAAATGGAATGTTCCAACAGGATAACGCCCCGAGTCACAAGCTAAAATTGTGTTGGAGTGGTTTCAGGAACATGATGCTGAATTCCAGTTAATGTCCTGGCCGCCTAACTCACCGGATCCAATCTAATAGAACACATTTGGGATTTCATGGGATGGCAGCTCAGAGTTCAAAGACCACCAATTCGCAATATCTCGGATTTGCGTGACCGTTGCTTAAACATCAATCTGTCTCCGGTCATCTACCAAGGACTTGTGGCATCCATGCCAAGGCGGGTTGAAGCTAAGTTGCGTGCCAAAGGTAGGCCAACTCGTTATTGACAGGTAGTCATAATGTTTTGGCTCTTGAGTGTATATACATGAGAAAAAAATTACTTAATTTAAGATTTAGAAAATTTCCGTGACATATTAGTAACGAATTTTGATAAAAAATTATTATTCTTTTGTCGAAGATAAAGGGAAGGAAATTTCCCTCTTTCGAAACGAAATAAGCTATTTAAGAGAGTTTTAATTTACCAATAGCTTTTAAAAGTACTTATAGTGATATAGTCTTGTTTTTAAAACGTTTTAAGTATTTCACTTAGTGTGTGTGTATCAGTCTGTCTTCAAATTTTTGATTGTTAATTTAACCAACTTCCCATCAAACTAGAGCTGTGAAACTTTGGAAATCATCCTTACTCGCCTAACAATGAAATATTTAGACATTTGCGTGAAGGTTTAACTAATATTTCAATAATTTTTTTTTAATAATGCAGTTTAAGCCAACAACTTGGCGTGATTTTAAAAATTGCCAAAATTGGAATTTGTTTTTGGCTGAACTTTAAGTCCAATGCAATATTTAGACATTTGCGACAAGTTTTAACTGATATTTCAATCATTTTAAGACATTTTTATGTATTTCACTTGGTGTGTGTCATCAAATTTTCGATTGTTAATTTAACCAACTTCCCATCAAGCTAGAGCTCTGAAACTTTGGGAATCATTATTACTCGCCTAACAATGCAATAATTAGACATTTGAGGCAAGTTTTAACTAATATTTTCTTTAATAATGCAGTTTAGCCTAACCACTTGGCACGATTTCAAAAATTGGCACTAAACGTGGCGCTTTTTTGGCTGAACGTTAAGAATTTGGAACTTTTTTGGCTCAACGTTGATATTTCCCTGTTATAGTGGAACCCACCAAATTGAGCTTTCGGCTCACGACGGAAATAGCCAAGCGAGCAAAATGTATCGTCAAGTTAGGTGGTAAATTCCTACAGATTGTAGTTCTAAAGAGGCAGCACGTGATCACCTTATTGACAGATCGCTTGCTCCTTTTTCCGATTTCCCAGTGCTTATGAAAATAATTAAATATTATGTAAATATTATTAAAATACTGAAAAGTTTTATATTCTTTATTAGCAGGGGATTTATTATTATACAAATATTATTATTTTACAAATAAGTTTCATATTATTTGTTGATATGTGATTTATTACAGTATAAATATTATTATACAATGAGTTTTATATTATTTATCGGTATGTGATTTGTTTCCTGCATCTCAATTTCGCGCCTCACTTACTAGGAGACCAATTGCATTCGCAATTTGGTTAGTGCCGTTATAACAGGGAAGTACCCATTTTTCTTGTTAATTATATGACAATAAATCTCTAATAAAAATCATGAATTATTAAAAATACTTACTGAAATTATATGAAAATGTAGCTAGTATTGTAAGAACAAATGATTATTTTTTATAGTTATAACTTTAAAACTTTTTTCCTTAGTTTGTCTTTTCAATACAACAGTACATTTAAATTCCTACCACAAGTATTCTCCAATCACAATCAATTTTAGTAGCTGAGTGTTATATACAGAGTGAATTTAATTAGGTTAGAAGTATTTTTGCAAGAAAATGAATTGTTTTTTAAAAAGTAGAAAAATGTATTGGATATCGGGATCTTTACATAATAATAATAGTAATAAGCGTCCTGCTTCTTGTTACCTAAAGCTTTCTTTCGATTACCTTACTTCTGGTTCCCAGCTTTTGGCAAAACTTAAGCTCAGCTGAAGCATGCTGTGAACAAGGATTTTATGTTAGAGTACTTATAAACATTTTATTTTTTTCCTCCAAAACAAAGTAAGTTATTAATATATATATATATATATATATATATATATATATATATATATAAATTTGTAATACATCATTGAGAATATTTTAACATTTCATATTGTTACGAACGTGAGTTGATGCTTCCCTGCAACGCCTCTCTTATAACGGAAAAGATAGATTTACAGAGATGTAATCTGTCAGCAAAAGAGAGTTTAATCAATTGACTTTTCACCTTGGCGACAGATTTTGCGGCCATTTGGAGGCGAGGAACTTGGCGATTTTTGTGACAAATAGAAAAATCTCGAAGGTACAGGAATCTTGACTAAATATCGATGTGGAAGAAAGTCACAGACTTTTCGGGAATTTTCCTTTGTGACTTCACGCCTGGCCGGAAAGGAGTAAATACGCTAAGAGCTACAGTCGGAGGAGTCAGTCTGAGGAGGAATCGGTCTGTATACCTGTGTACGGAATCAGTTGTCTGTAGAGACTGATTTATAGACCGAACGGGGAATCGTGGCCGAGTGAATCTGCTGAAGATTCGGTCTGAGTCTAGCGGAACTGTTACGGAGAGTCTGTCTTTGGAGACTCTGTTGAGGAGATCGATTGGGAGATCGACTTAACGCTATCGAAGTAAGGCATGCCAGGTGAACTTGCGAAGAAGCAACGTGTGTCTACTGGGAATCGACGGAGCCTGCTCTGGAAGGGCAGAATATTACTGCAGTGGCTGTCCGCAGTGAGAAGCAATAAGCGGGTGAGCTTAACTTTGCTGTGTAATAACTGTGACTGCACTTAATGTGTGCTCTGTTCCTGTATCTGGGACATTGAATTATGCAAGTGCTTTGTATCTGCTATAGTCCAAATTGTGCGAATCGTGTGTTGTCCTGAAGAATTGTGAATAAATCGTCATTTGTCGTTATTCTCCAAGCTGGTATTGATTTTCCCTCCACGCATATTCCCACACGAAATAATTTTTTCGTAACAATATAGAAGTATTAATTAATAAAGGTATGTTCAGATGCCAGATGAAAAAAATTCTATTCAGTTTTAGATACTTTATCTAGAGCGTATAAGAGCCAAGAATAGCCACAAACCAATTCAAAATCAAATATCGCTGAATACTCGCCGAATAACTCTATTGTGACGAATTCCTTTGGTGAAATGTTGTAAAATTTAATGAATAAACTAGTTTTTGAAAATACTGTCAATTTGGCAATATTACGCCAATCAGGCGTTTTCCCTATTAAAATCCATCATTTAATTTAGGGCATAGATCTGATATTTTTCGACATTTTCCAGCAATTGATACATATTTTTAAAGCATATTTGAATATTTTAAAAATAATAACTATAACCTCATTCGCTAAATATATTTTTTAAACATATTTAAGGAAATTTTTTGGAAAATAGTTTTAGATTTATGTTTCTTAAACATCAATAATATTATTATATTAGAATCTACTCTTTAAATGAATAAATAAAATTCCTTTTTTACTTGGAAAACAATTTTAGACGTATGTTTTTTTATAGAGATATAAATAAAATTTGTTCAGGTTCTCTTTATCAACTGCCTATGAAAATAAATCACAATATTGTTATTTATTGTTAAGGAAATTGAATAAATTTGTTATATATAGAAATAGAGTAATATTTTTATTTTATGTATACACACGAGGATATATCGATAAGTTACATGCGAAATATATTTGATAGCTTAAACAAGTATATATATATATATATATATATATATATATATATATATATATATATATATATATATATATATATATATATATATATACTTTCATATATATATATATATGAATCCTTATCGAATCAAAATCTCCTCGAGTTCTAACATTGAAAGTATTTTTTGAAATTTTTTTTATTCATCAACATATACCTTTTGTTAATCACCTTTTAGGTGATACATCGTTTAAAACGTTTCCAAATCTTTTTTTTTTTCGCAAGAAATCTTTTTTTGTGCGAGTAAATATACGATAAACAGCTCTGAATCATCGACTCGTTGCTGTTTTTGTTCCATCAGAAAGCAATCGCTGGCACCACTTGGAAAAACCTTTTCACTTCACTCAAGAAACCTTTTCCAGTCCGATCGACTTAAATTTTGATCACGTTTCAAGCAAGGTTAGTACTCTAGAAAGACCTGGCTGGTTTACTACGAGCGCCATCTCTGGGTTAGTCTCGGGAGTTATTGATCGATGTGTTATATATATATATATATATATATATATATACTTGTTTAAGCTATCAAATATATTTCGTCACATCTATATGCTCAGTCGCAAAAATAGTTTGCTATTTTAGGGACTCAAAACTGTGTGTGTTTTTAACATTTACATTCTTAAATAGCCAGAATTTCATTGATAAAAAAGCACACAAAGTAAAAATCTTTGCAGTATTCCGAAATGCCTTATTAATATATGGAAGTCAAGGAAAGGCCCTGAAATTATATTAATAAACATTTGAGCATATAATTTGAAATAAGATACTTTGGATGCTTCTGATGAGTCGTGGGTTCAAGTTCTGATTCAATTAAATACCCGTCGTACAACGAGAGAGTTTGATACACGTTTAACGTAGGAATCTTAAATTCATGAACGTTTTATTCTACTTTTGGTATTTGCTTATAATTTAATATTTTTCGAAAGCTTTATGGCCACATTTGTTTTTGGCTGTCAGCCATCATTGCCTCCAGAACATTATTTGAATTGGTCAAAAATTGGTATCTTTTAAATATGCAACTGTTACGTTCCTGAATTCTTCAGCAAAAATATAGATTTTCATCATGCTGTAACAATGCTGTCTTCTATGCAAGCGAGATGACTTAATATGAATATCAAACTTTTCTCTAATATAATACCCTAATATGTATAATCTAATAACACATTCAGTTAGTGTTCCCCAATGGATCTTTTGTTGAAACATATAACTTAAAAATTTTATTCACTGTCTTTAATCATGTATCTTGGCATACAATTTTCCTGAATCTGTTATTCTAACTGAATATGTTTAACCCAATGTATTTCTGCTGCAATTCATTATTTGCTTGTTAGCGTGCACCAGATTTCTTATCCTTATTTCCAGAATTCTTTAAAATCTCCTTAATCCAAGCTGCGATTCGAAGGATCTTGGTAAATACCCTCTATCTTTCTTGGTTAGGTAATGCATCACTAGGAGGTTTTGATTTTGATACCATCTGCAAAATTTTATTCCTTTAGCCTACCTTTTTGTTCTCAGTTTTAACCATTTCACTCACTGTTTTGCCTACGTGATTATGCAGTGTTTTCGGAAGCAATTCTAATCCAATCCTCCAAGATGCACTTTTTAGAAGACCTCCAGCCTTCAAACCTCTTGTATGCTTTTGAGCTGGATTTTGTTTCACAGACAAAAATTTCAATTTTCTGGATCAGTATTTTTATGTATTTCTGATATTTTGTTCGCTGTAAACTATCTTGATTTCTAGAAGCTCTTTTTTTACAATAAAGAACAATCTGGAAATTACTCGAAAAAAATATATGTTTGAAGAAATGAAAGAGAGTCACTAGAAACTGCACAAATCGGATTACAATTAATGTACCCATGAGCTCTAAGCAAGGCATAGTTAATGTCTTTAGTGTCGCAACTCTTGATTTTGAAACGATAAATATGGGCATCCAATTTTTCTCAGCGGGTTTCTTCATGCTTACATTACTGAACCATAAACTGGTTGACTTACATCGCAAAATATATGAATTTATACTAAATTAAATTTTGAGATACAAAGTATGATCCAGGTAATTTTAATTTCTTTAATTTCTTGCATTCTTATAAATCTTTCAACAGCATTCTTCGAATTTTGATTTTAAGTTCGGAGACAGAATCTCGTCTTAAGTAAGTGCTTTCCCCCACATCTCCTTTAGAAAGCATTTAATTCATACATTAAAGGGAGTTATAGGTCCGAATGGATCCTACATCGTGTCTGTAATTCTTAAGATTTGCCGTTTTATTGAGTCACAATCCCTAAAAGAATCTTCTATAGATTGCAAATCTGTTTGTAAGAAATCTTCTTTATTCAACGTAATTACACGTATATTTCCAGTTCTGGTTCATCAACTTCGTTTGTGATAACCACATTAATTTCAATTTTTACCCACCTCCGATGAAGTTCATCAGAATTAGAGTTCATATTTCTTAATTTGACATTAGATTTCTCCATGATTTCTTTTACTTCTGATGACAATCAGAGTCTACTTTTACTTCGAGTGATATTGAGCTTTATATAAAATCATCCGTGTACAGATCTTTGAGCTTTTTGTCATTCTTTCGGTTCTCGACTTTAAACTGAGTAAGGTGATGGCTGATAATTACCACAAGAAAAAAGGCAACTCATTTAATATCAAATTACACTCTTGTCATACGAAATGTTTTCAATTCTTTTTTTTGTTTATTATATTAGTCAAACGATGGATAACATTAAAAAGTTTTTCTCCTATTTTGCTAAACGATTCCGTACAAATGCATTCTAGATAAACGCAGAAAACGTCATCTTATATTTTCGGAATCTCAGCAAAATTCTCGAGATGTCTGGGTTAAAATAAGTTCACTGAGGAGATGGTCATTTAAAGATATTGCATTTTTTGCTTTAGATGAAGCATGAAACATAAATCGAACCTTAGATGTAAAATTTTTCTCATGAACAAGAGCTTTGTGACTGATGTAAATAAAATGAGCTACTTGCATTCGCGCCCTTTCAATTTTATATACATGTAAAATTCCCATTTTCAGTTGATTTTTCAGTATTTCATTGTAAGTCTTATGCAACCGATCATCTCGTTCAAATCGCATCTTTAGCCCCGTTTAGCGATATAGAAATTACTATTAAATATATCCCAAATACTTTCACAAATTAATTTTGCCACATATTTCTCATTCTATAGGCCCGTGTTCTCTTAGAAATGCTTTATTATTCTTCTTCTGCGTTTGAAGATGCATCTTGTTCATTTCCACTTGTTTCTAAATCTCTCAAGGATTTCAACTGCATATCACTGTTTGTTTCGCACTGACGGTTATATTCATAGTAATGTTATATCTATCATCAGATTCCAAATTGAAATAGTTTTTCCGCCTTATTACTGTTAAAATATATTTTTTCCTTTGCGGTAGCCTAGTGCTTAGGGTATCGGATTTGCGGCCAGCTGATTCGTTGAGTTGTGGGTTCAAGCCTTGATGAAACTAAAGACTCGCCGTGTAGCCGGGGCTGATGCACATTAAATCTTTCGGGAACCAAAGTCTTCCGGTTGGTGTATTGTGGAAGTTAGGAGAGGTGGCTGCAAGCTCAAATGTTATCCTCTTCACTTGAATGAGGTTCAAAATTACAAGGTCCGTCGAAAATAGCCCTCTTCTTGCTTCTAGTGATAGATTAACAAACCAATTTAATCGTTTTCTAATTTTCTTATAATTTGCATCAATTTGTTTTATTAATTTTATTTCTTTTTTCTTCTAGGAGTAACCCTGCCTTGGCCGCAGGGATGTACCATCCGCACCACACGGTGTGGTCAAGTAGAACTCCGAGTAGATAGAGGAAGTATACAAGTGGGAGCAAGTTTAATACAAAGTGCAAAGAGTCTATCAAAGGTTAGGCACCTAAATATTTATTAGATTTTTCTTATTTTTTTCAAATTTGCATTCAGTTATTTTCTTAAATTTCCTTTGTATTCTTTTTACAGGAGTAACCCTGCCTTTGCCGCAGGCGTCTACCAACCACTTCAAAAGCGGTGGACAAGTAGAACTCTGAGTATATGTTCGAAGAGGAATTTTCTTTATAGGTGGAAACAGGTTTTAATCGAAGCTCAAAGTGTTCTTAAAAAGGTAATGTTCCTAACATTTATTCGTTTTTTATTAAATTTTTTACTAGAATGTATTAGATTTTTCTTTTTTTTTCTTGCCGTAGCCTAATTGATAAGACATCCAACTCGTGGCCGGCGCATTCGTTGATTTGTGGATTCGAGCCTTGATACCATTAAAGATCCACCCTGTAGCCGATTTTGATGCACGTTAAGTCTTTCGGAAAACAACGTCTTCTTAATGGTGGGGCCGTAGAAGTTAGGAGAGGTGGCTGGTAGCTCAAATGTCTTCCTCCTCACTTGAACGAGGTACAACATTACAAGGTGTTCTGAAAATAGAACTAGTGTTGTTCCTAATGCAAAGTTAATAAAACCAAATTAATCGTTTTTTCTTATTTTTTTAAAATTTGCATCGATTTGTGTTACTATCATTTATTTGTTTTTTCCTCTAGGAGCCTTTGAATAATTTTTTCTCCAATTTTAAGTAATGACTCAAGACATAGAGCGGTCGTTGAATTCCGCCTAGCCATCGGTTATGATTGCTTACGGAAACGTCTGTTTTTATTCCAAATTGCTTCTTCTCCGACTAGCACTCTCTGCAGCTCAATGTATGATATGGAATCCGCTCATCTGCTCAACTGCCTTACGCTTTGAAACTTTTTTCTTATCTTTCTGAAAGTTACTGGGAGGCTAGAGACATGTTTTGTTAATGAACTTTGTTGCATTATTTCTTGTTCTATTTTGTTTTTTGTTCCCTTGTAATTGTTTTTCTTCTTTTTTTGCTGTAACTGTTTATAATCTACTGCCATTAATCTATTGGAAATAAAAAAATGTTCAAATGAGACATCTTATATAGGCATTTCTGGATTAACTGATTCATTAAATTGTATTTTACTTTTATCTTTTTGGTTAGGGGGATATAAAATCCTTAAATGTGCATAATTTAGGCGTTCATTATTTCTATTTATTGCATAGAAGAGAATTAATTCTTCGAATTCTCTTTTTCAATGATCATTTAATTCTTCGAAAAAATTGTTATGGCGTCTGAAAGTCTAAATGAGAAAATAACACCGCATCTAATGAAATAAATAAAATACCGTTAAATAAATAACTGTTAATTAAAAAGCAGTTCACTGGCATGCGATGTTTTACAAAGAACAATTTTTAAAAATGTAGGTTTGAAATAAAAGTGTTCAATAGAGTAAATTAATTTGTTTTATTGATTATATCTACTATTAAAGATACATTACCGAATTATTTTTCCAAATGAAAACAATGGAGATAAAACAGCGTCATACTTCATTTACCCTGAATGAGAAATCCCTTTTAAAATTGATTCTGAGAGCATAATTAACACATACCTTTTAAGTTGAAATAAATTATTAACACATCATCGCATAAAAGCTTACAACTACTAGTGATTCTTTTTATCAGTTTATATTTTTATTGAGCAGGTCAAACTTTAATAATAAATCTGTTTCAAATTTTTCCTTTTTCTTATGAAGATAAACTTTCTTGTATGTTTTTATAAAAATTGTACGTTTGACACAAATTGTTAAAAAAGGAAATCAGAAAGAATAAGAGTGCAAAGAGTAGTATTGATTCAATAATGTAACGAAATTCTTGTGGTGTTTGACAATTTATATTTGTAGCGACTTTGAAGAGTTTCCTTTTTCTCATTTTATTGGAGTATACTAACAGCATTATTTACACACAAATAATATATCGCATAAGAAAAAACTTAGAATTAAATCGAATCACTATTTTTGTTCTTGTGTAAAAGTTGTTGAAAGGACAATTACTTCAAGTACAGTAATACATTTTTCAAACATAAATGTTTATACAATGTGATGATTATTTGTGAAATCATTATGAAGAAAACTGTTTCATGTACTTAGATTATATGGAAAATTTTCCTAAATTATAAATTTTGTTTTTCGAGTTCTTTTATTCCAAGAGAGACGTCTTGGAAAGGATAATTCTGCTGATTTCATGCTTCATTTAAATAATTTGCCTTTTTATTGGTAAAAATCAATACGAGCTATATTTTAACATTAAGATATTTGCATAGCTATGTATTTCTGGTTTGTTAAAAAAAATCTCATTTATATTAAGAAAAAATTATGTGCGAGCAATAAAAACCAAGAACTTTATTAACTATTGAAAGTACTATTGAAAGTAGTAAGTTACAGATTTCATTAATTTTTCTACTTTTTTCTTTAAGATTTGAGAATACAGAGTAACATAGAATTTAAAATTATCTCTCACTTTTGTATTAAAAAAATTCATAAAATTTCCATTAAATTTAGAGCAGTAATTAATGGCTCAAATACATATATTACCTTTCTTGTTAAAAATATTTACAAAATATTATTTAAAATATTATTGGCAAGTTGAAGTGTAGTGCCATTATTAACAATAGTGTTCAATTAATCTTAGTCAAATTAATCTTAATAATAAACAGGTTTATGATGTTTATAGCTATGATTTTAAGAATTTTTTAGTCTATTTACATAGAGAATATTATTAAAAATATAAGAAATTTAATATTAATGAGTTATTGCTGAAGAAAAATTTATTTACTTACTTATGTTAGTCTTAAAGGAAAGCTCTGATTTTATAATAAAATTTACAAACAATTTATATTGTATAGCACAAAATGAATCCGAAAATATTTGTTTACCCAATATTTATGTACATTTTTATGAGGATGATTGCTTGATAATGGTGAGGATAATAGTTCTAAAGTGCTTAGATATTTTGATGAGATTATTTTCGTTCAATTTTATAATATATATATAGTAAAAGTGTTAAACAGTTCTGCATTTCTTATGTTTTTGTCCAGAGTATTTAAATTTATTGCAAACTAAAGTCAATACAAAACAAAGTGGAATATTTAGAAAAAAAATCTTTACTTAATAAACTATCTTAAATAAACTTTTTTGTAATATATATGATAAAAGTGATCTTTACTTCTTTTATTATTCATAAAGTACCCATATGCCTGAGCTCACTAAACCTGAATATTTTAGGAACACAATTTTAATCATATTTTAAGTTTCAAAAACTTGTGACTAAAATACAAGTTATCTACATTAACTGGATAAATTTAAAAAATATACTTGTTTGCTGGCAGAGTTTAATTTGAATTTCATTAAGAACAATTTAAAACTTAATATAAATTTTAGCTTTTAATTAAATTCTTTTTAATTTTTCTTTTCTCTTCTTTCACCCCGTTTTGCTTTAATATTTGTTCTATTTTTTTTCTTCAAATTTTTCTCCATTAACACTCTATCTGCTTGTTAGATGGCACTGCTATACTTTCTGCTTTTGTTTGAGAGAATGGAAGAATTTTTGTTTTATAAATGGAAAATTTATGGGTTGGTTGTTGAAATACATGCTACCTCATGCAAGTATGGACTTTTGATTACAATTTTGAAATTGATTTAATTTTGTAGTATCTAATTTATGAAACTCTCATAAATACGAGTAACACATCTATGGAATCAGAGAACCCTGTATTTTTTTTAACTTCAACTCCAGATTTTATGCCAAGATTTTTAAGCATCAAAGCAGTTACTTGTGGTGCATCAAATTTGACCAGGTTAATAAAATCTTCCCCGTCTATAGAAATTTTACTCAGAAAAGTTCGTTTCTGAGTACCTTTTCTATCTCAGACTTTCCTTGACCAAGCATTCCTTTCTTGTCATTGAGTTTTTGATTGTCTTGGGGCTCATGGATTTGATCTAGCGCATTGGCCTGATCGGATAGGAAATGAATTGATAGCAATAGAAATTACATCTTTTGAATTGATAGCAACAGCAATATTAATCCAAAAAATACAAAATTTTAAGCATTTTAAATTCTCAAATATTTCAAGAATTTTGAAATAATAACTTCAAAAATATTTATGATGTAATTTGAGTAGGGCAGCATGTCATTTAATTGGAATAATGTCAAAACAACTACTGTAGTGATACGTATAATGCATTATAATATGTATTTTTATAATGTATTAATTGTTTAAACATATATATATATTGGTTAAGTGTATATGTTCATATTTCAAACTTATGTTATTCTGTTGCGGAACTCTTTTCATTCTGTTATTCATTATTAATCATATGTAAGATATTAAAATTTGTAAAAGTAATATTAACAATAACATTAAGATATTATTTCTTTCTAGATTTACATCTTTTGAAATTTTCTTTCAGTTAATTTTAAATGTTTTAAGTATTTCTTAAGTTGTTATTTTTTTTTTAAATTTTTTTTATCTGACATGAAATAGTTATGTCTTTTTGTAATGTATTTAGAAATCAAATTTAAGATTCTTCTTTAAAATCAACCTCAAATGCAGTTTCAGTTATTAGTTATAAGAATTATTCCTCTTAACATGAACTATATTTTCGCCGAAACCCTTTATTACTGTTTTTACTCGGTCAATCATATTTTTCCAATTTCTACTTCAAAAATAGATTGCGTTAATATGATCACGCAATACACTACTTGGAGTTTTCGTAAACAGTTTGTAATTAAATTGATGAAACTTTGCCATGATGTTGAAGAAAATGTCTTTAAGAATATAAATGATTACTTCATAGTTACTGGCGTCTCTCCAAATTAACAACAGTCACGCGGTCAATAAAACGAAAATAGATGGACAAATCATTGTAAGTGGATGGCTTAACATTTATTTAGAGAATCAACAACTCATATTTTTAATTGGCTGAAACATATGATTTTTCTGGGTTTATTTAATCCACTTAAATACATTTTGACTGATGAACTTTAAGGAAACGGACAAGTTTCCGACAAGATAAAAGAAGTATTTTGTGCCAAATTTAAATATTTCTAATTTTTTTAATTAAAAATAATAGGAGTTTTATTTTAACATATAAGTATACATCTAAACGCGGATGTATCTGGTTCAGTAAAATGATATTTATAAATGATTATATATGAATAATTAATAATCATCAGCTGTATTTGTTTTTGTATGTATTGTACTTAGCTTTAAGCACACATCCTGTTTGAAATTCATTGTATATATAGCTTTAAATATTTGCAGAGGACTCATAATCATAACATTATATTTTATGAGCTTGAATGGGATTTCAAAATTTGAGTTTAGTAAAATTAAAAAAAATTATGAATCAAGTATCGCCGCTTAGGTTTTATTCAAATACAGTGGTTTACTTAACTTTTGGGAGCATTTGTTAAAAGCATTTATGATCACTGTATAAGAGATACCATCTTTTAACAATGTGGAAAACATCAGTTCTACGGATGAAAGAAATTTTGAATAAAGTGTACCAGAATCCTCAAGCATACCTTTTTTTAAGAAAAATACAAGGAGTGATATCTTTATCTACGGCACGATATTTTTGTGTTTAGAATCTTTATTTCAATTTTCTGGTTTTCTACTTATCAAACTTTCATAATTAGCACATATATGCAATCAAGGAGGCACAACCTCTGAATTCTTACCGCAATATAGAAAATATTATTGGAAAGTATTTAAAGGTCTTAATTACCTTAAATAATTCTTATTTGATATTTATTCGTTATTGTCTTTTGTATATATAACAAAAGGTATCTAACATCCAATAAACTGATAAACAATTTTTAGCACACTTATGTATACATTACAAAAGTTATCATACATACAATAAGCTGATCAATTTCCTTAGAGAAATGCAGTTGAAATATTTTTTTATTTCTTTTGTGAATTTATGTGAAGTTTATGAAATGTATATGTGATGTATCTGTATAATCAATGCAAGAATATGGAGGAAACAATCTTAATATTAATATATGTATACGCATATGCTGACGCATTCAATTATATATTATAAGCTGATATTTATTCAATTGAAATAATTTTTCTTTGACATTTGGTGTTATCCCAACATACATTTCAAATTTCATCTAAACTACATATTATGAGGAATAAATGCATATTTACCATTCCAAGCATTAAAATTTTTATAAATTGTTTAATACCGTAGATTATCCATTTTTTGTAATTATAGTTAAATAAGCAATATGTGTTTAATATTATTATTTCTTTTAAACTTAAAAGTAATTTGCATTTTTTTTAAAAATTTTCTTTTTAATATATTGATTTTGTAAATTGAAAATGAGTATTTTTTTAGTTGTTTGACTTCACTTCGATTTTTTTATTCCAAAAATAAAATTTAATCCTAAAAAATCTTTTTACTTCTTGACTGTTATTACTCTAAATTTAGTCACAAAATTTACAATATGAAATATATATGTCTTTTTAACTAATAAGTTTAAATTGAAAGATAGAAGAAAAATAATGCTTTCGAATTTAAAATAGAGAAAATTGGACTTGAGCAGGGAGATAAATTGCGGGCTTTTAACTAATTCGCAATAGCAAATGAACTGAAAATTCTATACTGAATTAATTGTTGTAAAATTATAAAATTTATAGAAGTATAAAGTGATTTGAACAATCAACCTTACTATTTCCGAAGAACTTTAAATAATTTAAATGAGCGTAGAAAATTTTCTTGACATAAATTTTTCTTTGATGAACTGATATACAAGCTCTCTGTAAGAAAACACTATATGACAAGTACTCGTACACTTATTCTGAATTACGTCTGCACAAAATATAATGCATTTTATCATTGCTCATTAATCTTGCTGCCATTAAAAGTAGTATAAATGGACATATACACAAAATATTCCTCATCTATCCTTATATGTATTGTTCAAGGAAAATGAAATCAAATAAACATTAGGAATAAATAATACCTAACAATTATATATTTAGTGTTTGGAAAATAAAAGTATTGTTAAAATTTATTAGCAGTATTTTTTTGTAACGAAACAATTTTTATAACTTTAAGAATCACAACATGTTTGTCATAAATTATACTTATTGAGTAGAAACTTAAATTTTTTTTTAAAATCTTAATTATGTATTAATTACAATTTTAAATAATTCACCTTAATTAATTATGTGTTTCTAGTTAACTACTGAAATTAGTAATTACATAAAATTAACTGAGAATATTTGAAACTTGTTGAAAACAGTCGCATATTTTATTGAAGAAATTGTACAGAAATTATTCGCGAAACTGTATTCAGTTCTTAAAATTTCATCTTTTTTACGTTTCAAAAAAATTAAAGAAGTAAAATCATTTTGTATAGCGAATTAATGCAAAAAAGCCTTTAATAAAAAAGATGTGGAATACGATCTTTAATTAGAATTCTAATATTTTTGTGCAATGCAATTTTAACATGATCATGTATAATCTCAATATATTGGTATATTAAAAAATATTCTATATAAAAGTAGCCTATTTTCAATTTACAGATTTTTTAAAAATTATTTTGATTATAATTTTCTTAAGTTTGAGCATTTAAATAAAAATAATTTTTTAATTTTCTTAACTTTAAAAGGTTACATCTTAATAGTAGTAGTATTTTTCTTAATGTAAAAATAATGAAAGATTAATTATATTTATATACATTCAGCTCCCCTTTAAAAGATTATGCTACATTCCTTTCACTAACATTATCTTCAGGAAACGTAAATACATCTTTCAATTGATAGCTACGACTAACGAACTTTTTATCCAATAAATGCAGATATTTTTTCATACCGACTTCCTTTAAGGCTTCATTTCATTCTAATGACGTCACAAATAAGAAAACAACATATATTTCTTTCAATATCTTATAAATTGTAATGATGCTTTTAAGAACCAAATATCACATAAATTTCAAAATATAAGGTTTTCTCTTGCTTATAATTGGAATAATTAATTAAAAGAAATTGTAAGAATAATTTCGGTTTCAACAACTTATCTGTTAAAAGGAGGTTTATAGGCAGAATAATAAAATAAGAGTACTTTCCAAATAGACACATTCTACATGTTGAATTAGTTATTTTAAATAAAAAAGCGAAACATTATAGATCAGTTTCAATTTGTATATTTGTTCATAACATTTGTTTTCAGGTCCCCCTTGTACAACCATATCTTATGAAATGAGACATATAATTCATCCTATCATACATATGTATTTAACCTTCTCAGACCCAACAGAAAAATAACAATTTATTTTCTTCAAAAATGAGTATAATTTATTGTTATCACCATATTATGTTCAAAAATATTAGTTTCGTTTTTCTTAGTTGTGGGGTTGGATTGAAGGGTGCAAGTATCACATATGACATTAGGTTGTCAAGTATGAAATGGAGCAAAGTTCATGTTATTTATTTCAATTGCACATAACCTCATTTAGACGTCGTATTTTGGCATAATTTGTTTTTCGTGTGAAAGGTACATCTTTTCTTCTTTTTAATGCATATTTCAGTTTGAAAAAAATTGAAATTTTCTTTTGCGTATTCTTTTTTGTATAGGCGATTAAGTGAGACCATGGAAATCAGCGAAATTTGTTTGTTGATGAAGTATGAGTTCCACCGTGGAGCCACAACATGGCAGGCAGTCGCCAATATCAATAGTGTGTTCGGCATTCAAATGGTTACAAACGCGACTGTAGCCCATTGGTTTAAGAAATTTCGTTAAGAGACGTCTTCCAGAAGAAGTTGATGGTCACTGTTTGGTGGTCTGGCTCAGGTGTTATCCACCACAGCTTTAGGGAACCTGGCCAATCGATCACGGTGGTTGATGAGAAATCTTGCGATTAAAAAGCCAAAATTAGTTAATCGGATGACTCCAATTCTTCTGCACGACAACGCTCGACCATATACCGCACAAATAATTATGTCAAAGCTACAGGAAGTTGGAAACTCTCCAACTTCCGTACTTGCCAGACCTTGCCCCCACTGACTATCATTTCTTTCAAAATGTAAACAACTTTTTATCTGGAAAAAATTCAATTCCGCACAGGTTGTCACAATGACGTTTCAAGAGTTCATTGATTCCCGTGATCCAGGCTTCTACAGCAAAGGAATGAATGAGCTAGCTCTAAAATGGCAAAAGTGTATCGATAATATGGGTGCATACTTTGATTAAAAATAAAAAAGATTTTTATTGGAAATAAATCGAATTCAATTATTTGGAATTTTTGCTCCATTTCATACTTGACAGCTTAATACTTCCGCGTTAATTTACTACAAAATAAAAAAAAAATAAGAATCGGAGTATTATATTCAAATTACATTTTAATTTTGGAAGTTAGACATATATTTAGGTACGAATAAATCTCTGTATTTCATGAAATCTTTTGAAGCAGTTTCTTGAGCCATTGAAGCACAGAAATATTGTACAACTAGAACATCGCACTGTATATAGAGCAGTACATTTTGGCATTCTATATTTACTCCTGTGACTTCTATCGCCCACTATTTCGGGCATATGTATTACACCTTGGTTCCTTATAGACTCATGTGGCATAAAAACAGGTATCCTTCGTTTAGTTGGAGGTTCGTTGTCTTCAATCAATTCATCCGATGAGATGACAGAGAAAATTCGACTTCCTGATTGCTTCATTCCGTAAATCAAAGTTGGGGCAGTATATAGTTTGAAGGAAAAGTAATCAAGGATATCCTTTTTGTGTGCCCCGATTGTTTGCATTTCATGATGATATCCTACGTAAGCACTTTTCATTGCAAAATTAATCATGCATAAGACTACTCTTACTGTCCATTTTTTTGTTTGGTTTTTCATTCAGTAATTGTTGATACAATGGTCTAAGTGATCTACATTCCTATGAATTGATTGTAATATTTTACAAATGCAGGTAATCAATATTTTTATATATATTTTTCTTTTTTGTTCCGTGGACTACATTTTTCTCAGGAGGTTTATCTCTTTCTTTGATAACAATAATACACCTCTGTTATCAATCTAATTGACTAGGCAGCTGTTTTTGTCATATCGTACAATTTGATCAAAAGCCACGGCTAATTGTTATAATCTCATGATCTGGTTTTATTCTGCTAATTTTGGAACTTTGTTTTTCATTAGTGTACCTGTTGCAAAAACTTCATTATTGTGCAGTATATATAATAACAATTCCTAAGTAAAGTACCTATCAAAGTAAATTGACGATCTAAGAAGGATACCTGTTAAAATAAGTTATATTAAACAGTTTAAAATACAAGCAACACTTAAATAGTAACATTTTGTATCAAATAAAATGAAATATAATTATTTTCAGAAGGAATAAAAAAAAAAAAGAACACTGTATTCTTATTCAATTCTTACTCCTCATTCCAGTCTCTGACAATTAGTTTGCAACAGAAGTGTTCAACACCCCGTTCTTTTGAAATATTTCCTGCAAATGGGCTTAACACACGAGAGAAACTCTTCTTTGATTTTGTTTTGGCATCACGAGAATTATCGAGCCTTTTCAATCTTACATTTTTGAATATGTTTCAATATTGTATATTCAGAAAACCTCAAGTGTCTGAAATGAAAATTCGTTTCCTTCAATTTTTTCTTTAGAATTTGGATTACGTCCGCCTTTTTCTTTTATTATACTTTCTGGGGCATATCTTCAAGACGTAGCAGCTATTATCTCAGGAATTTGCTTTGAATTCCATCTCGAATATGAAGATTTTGTGAAAAGTCAACAATACGTTGCATTGATTTTTCATCATCCACTTTATCTGAAGAATCCAAGCTTTGTTCAGAAATTTTACTTCCAGAAGGAATCTTGATATCTGAATTACTACTTTCATCATAATTATTGTAAGTTTCATTGAATTGATGAAAAAGAGCTAAAAACACATTAGCATTTATCTTTTGAGTGAGGTATTAAGAGATTAGTGTCAGACACATGCTAATGTCAATTTTTGAAACATTGTTACGAACTTTCACTTATAATGCTGCTGAAAAAAATACATGAGACAATGGAATAAGCAAAGAAATACCGAGGAGAAATGAAAAGGACATTTTAAAAGCAGATTATTCAAATCTCTAAGGCAGTCTTTTTTGATCGTTTCGATCGTTGTAATTAAAACAGTACTTCCTACGATGGTTATACAATATAGAAAAAAAATTGTGATGTGTTTAAAAACCTCAAAAATATAATAAATGTCATGAAATCTCAGGGAACCGATATAAACTTTTTAAGAACAATTGCTTAACATAGTGACCACTCGGGTAGACCTAAATTTAAATCTTAACGAACAGTGCAGTGATTTTTAGAGGTGTAGTATAAAACGAAAAAAAAAAAAAAATGGTTTATTTAATACAATTTAAAGTGAGGGAAAGTAATTAAACATTTGGAATGGAATTCATGAGGAATTTTCCCTCACACAAACAAGTAGAATTATTTTTTATTGCATTCTTGGAAGAAAAACAAAGAAGTGTTATGTTTGTATGATATCAATGTAGAAAGGCTGCGGTCATTAGCATTGAAAAAAATATTTGACCATTAATAAGAGATCATAATATATGTTGAGGAGAATAGAAGGTTTTGGAAAACATTATTACCTGTAAGAGAACAGTACGGCAGCTTATGAAAAGAAAATACATGGTAAAACAGTATTAATAAAAATTATAGTCCTTTTTTTTAAATTATATTTTTTTTCTTAAATTCTGGTTAAGAATATATGTCATTGTAAGGAATTCATTGTCTGTTATTATAGGCTATTATATATCCTATCAGGATAATGCTAAGCAAATGAGTTGTAAGCAGTTTTTTGGTATACTATTTGTAAAAAAAAATTAAGAAAAACAAGTACGGTTTATTTTGTTAAACGTTGAAAGTTTACAAACAAAAGCGTTAATTTCTATTACATATTTTTGTACGTGTTATGGTTATTTTCATTAAGTTCAGATGTGAATTTCTTTATTAATGATACTATTAATAAAATGATGCTGTTATCAATAATTATTTTTAATGAATGATGCAATGATGTCGAAAATAAATTAAAACATTTTATATAAATATTAATTTAACTTTTATGTTTGAACTTAAATGCTTTTACATTCAGAATAATTATTAACATAACCAACATAAACATGACTAAAACATCTGCTTTATCCAATGAAAAGAAGCTATTCCTCCATAAATTGCAATTATAAAGTCCTTTCACACTTTTCACTATTGTTTGCTTCCTTATTTTTCACTATTTGATTTTATCTTCTTCTAAAATAGATTCAACAAAAATTAAATTCAGTCCCAAATAATAATCAAAAGCAAAGCAACAATAAGGTAAAAAGCCCCATTGTTTCCTTTTATATTATAGTTTGGAAATTCTATATAATTAACTTACGTATAAGGTATTAAAAATGTCTTAAAAATAAATATAGAGAATCACAAATCAGGCTATTTTGGCTATCAAACAGAACCGTTTAAAAACTTATAAATATTAAAAATAATATTTGAGAAAATAAAATACTTAATAATAATAGTGTATTTGAGTCGTAATAATAGCGTTGAATTCTCAATGTACAAAAATGTTAAGAAAAGAAAGAAACACAAAGAGTTTGAAGCATTTATTTATTTAACTTTTTATGAACAACTCTTATAACAAAACGAGTGTTTCAACTAAACTTTTACCCAAAATAAAATCTATCTGTTTAGTAAAATTCTGGGCATCACATATTATTCTTCTTGGAATATTTCCTTCGTTATTTTAAGATTTTTCTCAGTATATGACAACCGTGTTTTTTTAACAAGAAGAAAGAGACGCAGTTTTAGTACTCTTCAATCAATCATTTTATAAAATGTCAATAAAAAAAAGGGAAAAAGGAAACACCTGAATTTGAGGCTTACGTCACTCAGGGCTTGTGGTTGACAGGATATAGTATAACGGATCTCCTATTACTCATCTTTTTATGTATTTTTGGAATTTTGTGGCAGTTAGGAGAGTTTAAATCATCAAGTATGCTTCTGAGAACAGGTTGTCTTGTTTAGAAAATTTTTTTAGAAGCTTCCTTTCGTAACAAGGTACATAAATCAGAAAACTGAGTATATTTTCGTATGTTCTTCAAAAATATAAATTGTTGGACAGAAAAATGTTATAAATTGATCTACCAGTTCAATAGTTAGTATAACATACTTTTGTAAGAAATAGTAAAGATAAAATAAGAGAGTATAACAATATTGTATTGCTTTCATATTTAAATATTTACATTTTAAATCCTTTCGTTTTTTATGTATAGTTATAAATGTGACAGTTTATCATTTTTTATCACTGTGATTATTATTTCGCAGCATATAATTAATGTAAATAACAAGCATTATTTATCTTGGGAAAAAGAGAAATGATATTTAATACTGGTGGAATTCTTATTCAATTTAGAAAATTTTTCTAATTTTGTTAATTTTTTAATCTGAAAGTTTATCGTATGTATAAATAATGTTCATGAATATAGAATTTGAATAATTTATGGGCTTAGTACAAATTTATTTAAAGTTAACTGTTTTAGAGGTTACGACATATTACAAGTTTACTACAGATAATTAATTGAATAACGAAAATCAAACTTTATATTATAACTCCTTAAATATTTATTACTCATTGTAATGTCTAAAATTAAAAGTTACAGGTGTCATTATATATATATAAAATAGCAAATACCCTACTAATACTTATTTTTTATTTCAATAAAATTGTTTTTATTAAAGAATTGTTGTTTTCTCGATTGTAATATTTAGTTACTATCAGCATCAATTTGAATACCTAATTTCTGAAGTAAGTTTTTGAGAAGAAATTGATGAGGTACTCATTCACTCTCTTAAAAGTTAATTTGGATCAGTGGCAGTTTAGGCTATATAAAAACCTTTAAAACGATACTTTTCTTTTGAGTCTGTCATCTAAGATTTAAAAAAACAAACAGATATTGGCATTTTATAGTAAAATTCGAAATTGATCGGAAGAAAGGATTTCATTTCTTCCGGGAAAAATCCCTCAACTGTCAAGAATGATGAAGTGAAATCACTTAAGTTAATGGAGAAGAAAGGAAAAGAATACTCCTCACAGCTGGAAAAGGATTACGTTAATGTCAGGTTAGGAAAAATCATTCAATTACATCAGTTTTTTTTTGGTGTTTAATAAACTAAATATGATTTTAAAGAAAAGCAAAAGATTACCCATTTGAAATATTTATTACATTAAATTGCTCTGACGTTGTGATTCTGGAGTTCAAACTGGATACCGTAAATACAATTGATGATGCAAAAATATAAAACAATATAATATATAATGAAAAATGTAAGAGAAAGCAATACATGATGTTAAGTCATACAAATCAGTGTAATGCGTAACACAAAATAATACACATCAACACAATAAGTGATGGAAATACAAGTGGTTCAAAAAGTATTTTGTTTTAAAATTAGATGGCGTTGTTGAGATAGGTCGATGATACTATTGTGTTAAGCTGTGCCAAGCAAAATTTAACTATGTTTTGATTGCTTACGCGTTGATTTATCATCGTCAATGAAATCTGGATTCATTATTATTCAACGGTACCTAAGCAACAATCAAAATAATGGGTTGTTTTCTCTGAATCTTGTTTAAAGAAGGCATAGGTGCGTTCTCCGGCTGGAGAAATTATGGCAATTTTTAAGAGGGATGAGAAAAACGTCACACTTATTAACTCCTTAGAAGAAGTAAAAACGTTCATCAGACAAACCTACAGTGACTTACCTTATTACCATGCCTAATACACTTTTTTTTCATTCCTAAACACAGGTGATTTTTGAAAAATCGTATTATAAATGCTCCTTACTATTCAGACCAAACGTTTGTTACGAAGGTTTATTTATTATTAAGTATTATTGCAATTAATGATAATTAAAAAATATTTTTATTTTTTCTTGATTAATCAATTATTTATAAATCAATAAACATATAATTAATGAAATAATCGTTCAAATCAGGGGCAAAAATGACACTAATGGTCAATTTTGCATCAAAAGTTCTCAAAAAATATAGTATTAAAAGCTCTGTCTAATGTTTGATCTTTTACACAGAAGTGATAAATTCTCCCCTTAGAAATACATCTTTAATATCTTTTGAGAATTGTTTGATAACATATTCTAGTCAGAATCAATAAGTAGGTTAGTTGCTATAAACTTTGTAATTTTGAACCTCAGCCGAAGGATGAGCTCGAAACCTGTATTGGCTGTAACGTGAGGACTTGTATCTTCGAAAAATTTAAAGTGCATCAATCTCTCTCAATGGATGTTCCGTGGGGTCCGGGCTCGAACCCACGATTCGATGAAAACCGTCCGATCACAATTTGTGACCATGATCACTTGGCTTATGCAGCCTTACTCGCTGTCAGTCATCAAAGATTTTTATCCTATTATAATATATCACATTTAAAACTGTGAAATAAAGCTTTTATTTAATTAATAATGAATAATCAATAAAATTTTCAGAGTTATTTAGATTTTTAAGCATTTGTAAGAAAATAATTATATTTACCACTTTAACTTCCCTTTTTGTTTTCGAAAGGCTTTTTATTTCCTTTATAATTGATCAAAATGTCTTTTTAGCTTAAAATATTTATTCCTTTTTATTTTTCTGAAAAAATTCTTAGCAAAACTAAAATAGACAGTCTCTAATCTCTAAGAATATTAATAGCTCGTTCACCCAGTGGTATTCTGTAATTTCTTTGTAATTTCTATAATTATAAAAATATAATTTTCTTTTAAAACAAAATTGAAAAAAAATTCGAATTTCTTGTAAAATATAGAACTGATAATTTTTAATTTTATTTAAAATTAATAAGAAGATTATAAAAATTAAATCCTTTATATCTGCTAAAGCCTAAATGTGCGATCACACCGCCACCTGCACTGTAAAAACTTAACTTTCATTCCTAGTGTTATAGTATATTTTGCAGTCCACTTCATATATTTATGGTGACAGAACTTAAGGGACTAATTCTATGAGATTTAATATAGTAATATGAAATATATAAATATCTGTTGAATTAAACAAATCTTCAAGGTTCTAAATAAAAATTGAGTAAATCGCTTTTTATCATTAACATAATTAATAATTTCCTAACTAATTTTTAAATTAGATTAACAATTTTATCAATAATCAATATTTTTTCTTTTAAATATCTTTTGTAAGATTTTACCAGCTTTAATAATATAAGACGCCAAAACATTAGTCACTGTACTAAATTTAATAGTTACGTTATGAAATTTAGGACTTAAGAAGCTATGAGGAAATTTTATAATACTAACACTTTAACCAATTTTCTTATATAAAGCTGTACTTCCAATGAAAATTTCTTTATCGGTATTTGTAACTGTAATAAAAGTATTATTAACAAGATGTTTATCAGTTATTATAGCGTATAGGATTTTGCATATAGTAGCATAGTCACCAGACTTTATCAATATGACAAATAAGAAATCACGTGTGTAATTGCATACCTTTCTTTTTCATGTGAGTAAACAAACTTAAAACATGCTGAAAACACAAGTCTGAAGTATAATAATAAGAACATTTCAGGTAATAGTGCTGATGCTTTGAGAGTTTTTAATTAACTTTTCTGTAACAGAGTAAAGGGTTTGGAGAGTAAACAGTTTTAATGATTACATAATATAGTGAGTTTTACATTTGAACCATATAACCAACTACTTGTATATTCAAGCGTAATTGCTGAAAGTTAAAATGATAAATTATCTTGTTTACAAACTTTAGGAGTATTAAAATTTGTAAACAAAGTAATTTTGTGCATCTCATATAAGGAGTCAAAAGTGAATGTAATTTTGAAAATAGCAGCAATTTTTCGTTTCTCAGAAATAACAGAGCGTATTCATGATGCCTTGTATATGTAATATTATAGAAAATTTAGGTAGAGCTTTAACAGGTTTTCAGTTATATAGGCAAATTTTAGCTTACAATGCATGTTTGTAATGGAAAGCATAAAGCGCGAGCTTTCTTCCAAATCGTCATTTTTACAGTGGATTTCAGGAGGCACAGCGACGTATAGTTATCAGAAAAAGGCCATGCCTCCTGAAATCCATAATAGAAATAACGAAGTAAACTCGCTCTCTATGCTTTCCATTACAGCGTCGTTTAGCGTTTCAGCGTGGATTGCACGGTGAAGAATATTCCTTGTTTAGATGTTTTCTATCACCCTTTAAATTATTTTAATTAAAATAATTTATCATTACAAATATCAAAAAAATCTATTGTATTAAAAATGTTATAGAAACAAAATAACTAAGTAGAATTCAATAAAATTACAAAGACTACCTTTATGTAAATATTTTAGAAGGAAGAAAGAAAAGAAAAATATTTTCTTATTGCGGAAAAATAGAAAAAAATAGTAGGTTACTTCAGAAAATAAGTAATAATGAGAAAATAATTGAACGGAAAGAAGAAAATTAGCAAATGTTTAAGCAATACAAACATAAAACTACAAATCTGGAGACGGAAAAAAAAAAAAAAAAAAAAAAAAAGAAAAGAAAAGAAAACAAATATATATTTGATAAGTAAACCATAAATGAACTATATTTGTAAATTCTTAGTGTGGCATGTGATAGATTTGCAGATTTTAACTAGTTTTACAAGTTCTCTCCCTGTATATAACAAGTTGTTGTTACGATGAATAAGACTCAGAGTTTAAATTCTAAATAATCTGTAAATAAAATACTAATCAGGTTATAAGGTGTTTTAATTATATAAAGAGAATATTTTAAGAATTTAAATTACCAAGAAATCTTATGAAAATTCATAAAATGTCTTGGTAATTTAAATTGGATAGTAAACTATTTCAAAATAATTTCACTGAAGTAAATTATTGTTAATAAATCTTTCAAAAAATCTACTTCTTCTATTTAGAAACATGTAAAATTGCAAAGATGGGTAAAGAATTCCCATACTCGAAATATCAAATTAACCAAATGAAAAAAATGAGGTTTTGCTTAAAAATGTGGAACTCGGTTCTTTAATTTTCTTATTTGTCATCATGATCAACAAGTTTCGGGCATATTGCCAGATACTGTCAACAACTGCTCCTTGGGAAATTGCCAAACATGTGAAACATTGCTACCTATTACTGGTACTTATATCTACGTTGATTCACTTGTTGCTTTGATTAGGAATGTTTGCCCTCTTTTTTTTATTTAAGTAAGAAAATTTATTCCAATTTTTATTTTGATGAGTTTTACTTATCAAAAATTTATCAGATGGTTTTAAAAATCAGTAAAATGGAAAAAATAACTTATATTTTAATTTATTCACTACTTGCAATTAATTTTTAAGTAGTAAGTTAAATTACTTTTGGCTTCTTTATTTGTACACGTTTTACTTGAATCAGAACGGAAAGTAATTAAAACTTGAAGTAAAAACACATGGTTTTTAAATTTAATTTTTTCAAAGTACTGAATCAACCATCAATATTGATTATTGAATTGTACATTTCTAAAATTCTTCTTTCCTAATTTTTATTGAATAATTTCACTATTTTATTCTACATTAATCAATTCTGAATACCTTAGCAAGTAAATAAATGCTTAACTACTCATTAATTTACTTAGCAATAATAAATTTCTCATAAACATTCATAACGTTATTATGGTATGAAATTTAAATATAATAATCAAATATTATTTATGATATTTAAAAAGCATGTAAAATTAAGTAAAAGAAGCTTTATAGTTATTTCAGAATGATTAGAAATATATTCATTTTGGATTAAATTTTGACTAGATTGAAAATTAAGTAATAATAAAAGAATATTCTGCTTAAATTTTAGGAAATAAAATAATTTTTTAAAACAATAAGCTTTATTACTTTATTTTTGAATCCTGTAAGGCATTTATTGCAGCAATATTTTAATGCAAATATTTCAATATTTTAAGTAAAGTAATGCAAGATTATTTCCGAAACACTTATTATAAAAATTAAAAAGAAAATATCATTCCATTAATGAATGCATATAAAAATAAAATAGCAAGTCGTCTATCAACTAAGATAAATATTCAGATATGCGGTATTTTAAAAGAAACAAACAATATGCAAAACGCAATAATAAAAGATGTTTATCACTTTTTTCGAGCATAGAAGGGTATAAAATGTCATGTAAATGTATGCGTCGTATAGTGGTAGCTAGATAAAAATTTTATGACTTCCTCTCTCTTTACCAACATAGAAATTTTAAAGTTCAGGAAGCGATAATAAATTTTTATCAGTGTTATGTGTGGTAAGATTTATTTGACAGATCATTTTTGTGGTTGAGAAAAATGATAGCTCTTTGAAATACAGGGTTTATTTTTTTAAATAAATTATTTTTTTACATTAGCATACATACGTGAATTTAATTTTATGATGAATTCAATATTATCAACCGGAAAGGGTATTTAGCGTTTATATTTTGACTTATTTAATATATATCGAAATTAAAATTTCATTCAAAATGCTAATAGAATTCCTGTAATCGAAGTTAATGATAGTTGCATTCCTTTTCAATAGGACAAGTTGCAAAAATAAATATAACTTTAAGACTGCTTTTATGCTTTTCGTTATCTTTTAAGCAGTACGAGTTTTTCATTTTAAATACTAACACCCATTTCAGAAAAACATCATCCTTTTATTAATAATTAAAATGTGTTATGGAAAGTAAAAATTGTGAATCTGTTTGGGCACAATAATACTCCATCGTTATTTAACACATTTATTTTAGTTTATTTATAAGTTTATATAAACAACAGTTTGCGTAATAATAAACTGTATGTAAATATATAGTAATTTAGGTTCATGGTAAACTATTTACGAAATTATCTAAAAAATAAGCGCAAAAATTGGATTTTTTTCATATAAATCCCCAAAAATATTACATGAAACAAAAGTTAACTTTTAAATGCAAGCCTCAAACCCTTTAAATAACTAATACTTTGAAAATAATGAAAAATACTCTGATACAAGTAAGTTGAGGGTTTTATTGATTGAAAAATTTTGTTTTTTAAAATACAATATGAATTTCATATATATTTCTCTTGCGCACGTTAGTAAAATATTAAGTGATTTACTTTTTCGAGTTCCTATGTTGTAAATCCCCTATTATACTTCTTTCTCCTTCCTTTATTAATCAATATTTAAAAACGTCACCAATCAACGCAGTCACCAAATAATTCAAATTAAGCAGTAATTTAGCTCGAGGTTATTTCATTCTTAAAATAATCAAAAAATAAGATATTTATAATGAAGTCTTCTGTTTAATTCCCATTCTTATTCGAATCTAAACATTGATATTATAATTATGTACTCAATTGTTGCTTAATTGAGTACTTAATAATTATGTACTTATTGAGTACTTAATAACTATGTACTTAATTGAGTACTTAATAATTATGTACTTAATTGAGTACTTAATAACTATGTACTTAATTGAGTACTTAATAA